>JACEIK010002529.1:127022-140117 GCA_018107945.1 Datura stramonium
GTATAAATTTCGAAACTAATTAAAAAATACTACAATATTTTCTCCCATTAGGAGCTTATTTGAGCTCCATTCCTTCTCCTTTTGAACTTTAATTAGGGCCTAAAATAGATATAAGACTTGAAGAAAATATCTTCATTGGGATTGAGATCTTATTCGATCACAAGACACTTTTTAATAGCTAATTGCAGCCCATTTGAGTTTGTGTTGAAATTTCTTATTCGATGGAACTTCCAAATCTTTACCCATGTCTTTTGATGACATTGAGCTTCCATGGATTCTATCATTCTCCCCCACTTAAAGAATATTTGTCCGAAAAACTTGACCAATACCTACAACCAACATGATAAATAAAATTAGTAGGAGGTAAACAAAAAAAGTTGAGAAAGCTTTTCGTAAAAATAACACCAGGTAGTGACCATATAACCACTTAACCCATTTAGTTCTTTTATGCAGAAACACCCCTTTTAAATATCCAAGAACTAATCATTTAAAAAATAATGCAATTACCCACACAAGCAGTTAAAACACAATTCATAATCTCTTTAACAATATAAGGTCATTAGCTAGACCAAAAGCATATGAATACCAAACAAACATACCATATTTTCTCTTGCTAAACAACTTAACCTCACCATTGGATATACCATAGTCAATATATGGATCAAAAGAAGTTCTTTTGAGAAGTGGCTCGGATTGAACCTGTAAAAAAGGATCTTCAGAACAAGATAAAGATACCATAAAGTTAGCAACATGTGAGCACTTCTCTTTCTCTACGCTTGAGCTATTATATTCTTCATTTAGCTCAATATTCTCAATATTTATGGCTTCAAATGTTTCATGTGTCTCATTGCATTCATTATCAACTTCTCCAGTGATATTCTCAAACCGTTAGGGATTATAGAATACTTTAAAGTCTTCTCCAATTTCTTCCCACAATGAGTTATTGTACACTTTAAAACTTCGGCCAATATTAGTTTTTTCTTCAAATGACGTACTATCATCCTCTTCACAAGGTTCTTTCTCAAATTTCTACATGGATTGAGAAGTGATACTAAAACAAGAAAGATTTAGGAAATTAGAATATGGACAAGATTCATTCTCTCTCAACTTCTCTTGGATTTGTTCACACAAGTTATCTTGCACCTCTCTTTCATCACATTGTGACAAATTGCTCTCATGAGAAGAATAATTAAAAATGGAAGGATCACTCCCAATTTGAGTTATATCTTCACTTAAAAGTTTGACCTCATGAATTTGTGGTACAAGTTCAGTTTCATTTGACGCAAATATATCATCAATAAGGTCATAGCACATGAGATAATCAAGGTCAAACTTGTTAAAACTTCCAATCTCTTCCATAAATCATTGGATTTTACACATTCCAATTCCTCTTTAAAATTGAATGTCCTTACTTCATGCAATTATTGTTCCAACTCTTCATTGACCTGCACATTTGGAACAGAAAAACTAGAAAAACAATGAGTTAATTGGTAAGAGCTTGAACAAGAATCTCTCACACTTATGTACTCTATTCTTTTAATCTCTTCTTTATTTCATCACTCAAATGCACTGGTTAGAGCTTGAACAAGAATCTCTCACACTTATGTGCTCTATTCTTTTAATCTCTTTTTTTCATCACTCAAATGCACTGGTTCACTCTCTATTTTACCTCTCAAACTCACATCACTCAATTTTGTCCACTCATTCTTACTTTTTTGACAACTCACTCTTTCACTCATCACTTCCTCTCCTTTTTCTTCTCTTCAGTTGTCAAGTTTCTCACCCTTAATTCTCTTTTTCTTTTGTCTCTCATCCTTATTTTTATTTGGTGCGGAGAAGTTTGTCAATGCACTAGCTCCTATGCACTTGCCAAGAATCCCTCTTTTATCCCTTGGAGGACTTCTAAGGTCAACTCTAATTTTAGGCTTCTCAAACCTGTTGTTGTTTCTCCTCTTGCATTCTTTTTCCTTTTCTAACACCTCTGCTGATCTTTTAACCCTTAATTGATCTTCTTGAATATCCATAGGTGCCAAAGAAACAAGGGCAGTCTTTTTTCCATCATTTTTCACTGAGGAATACCTATTCTTTTCTAGATCATATGAAACTTTTCTATAGGGATACCATGGATTTCCTAATAATACATGACATGTGATAAGGGAACCATATCCTACCAAATCTCATCCTTGTATCTCCCAAGATTAAATTGCACCATCACTCTCTTGTCCACCCTCACTCCTTTGAAGGTGTAGGGTGAAACATGCTTAACACAAGATAAACCCACCTTTTAAAGAAAGTAAGCGCTAACTAAGTTGTGAAAAATATTTCTATCAATTTTAGAAGCACACACATTAGTTAATACTTCCATTCTAGTTTGAAAAATCTTGTTAACTCTAGTAAGCTCATGGCCTCCTCTAGGATTCCTTCCCAAAATAGATCTTACTGGAGTACATTTAATAATATTCACACTCCAACATAAGCACATTCTTCACTATAGCTAACTCTAACATAAGCACATTCTTCACTATAGCTAATCTCATCATAATCAGAAGATTCATCACTATAATATTCATCACAAATGTTATTGGTTTTACTCAAATCACAAATCTGATGTGATTCATCATAGGCACCACACTCATAACAAGAATTATAGTACATGTACCTTCCATCATTCTTTGCATTAGGTTCCCAATTATCCCCACTATAATCATCCATTCCTTCATTCCAACTAATTTCAAAATATGTAAAAGACATGCTTTTATAATACCCCGAAAAGGCCTAAGAATAGACCCGGGAGTTGAAGTTGAAAACTGCAGAAAACCTAGAATTTTGCAACAAAACGACTTCAGGTACAAATCTTGGTGAGGACCTATGACTCGTGACTCGAGTCGTGATGAATTCGGTAGCTTGAGGTCATATCATGAGTAGTTCTATGAATCGTGATATGTAGGTACGATTCGTGTTTTGGAGTCATGGTGAATTTCTTAGTGGTTCTAGAGTGAGTCGTCATAGGTCATGGTACGACTCGTAGGATGTAGCAACGATTCGTGATGAGGAGTTATGGTTAAGTAGTTTTTTGTATGGGTGGATTGTACCACGACTGACAGTATGACCCGTAGGATGGTACTACGAGTCGTGGCCAGATTCAGAAGATTGAAAAATGGTGAGGTGACCACGAGAGGTGACCAAAAGTCATGACTTCGTGGTATGACTCATGGTATGAGTCATGGTCGGGGCCAGAACTGTTTTTCAAGAAAATTTCATTAAGGGCTATTTTGACTTTTTTACACTTTTGGACCCTAAACCACGTCATTTTGAGGTCGCGACAGGGTCTTTTAAGGAGGAAAAAAAAATTCATGCTAAGTCTCATTTTGGCATTTGCAAGAACTAGAAAAGGGAGTAGGAGGAATTTCAAGTGTTTTTCTTAAATTCTTCAAGTTTCCACCTAGGGCTTTTCAAGGGAGTTAAGAGTCACGTAATTCCAGGTATGTGGGGTTTTGAGTGGGTGGTTTACTCCCTATCCATTCCCAATTTCTCCCTCATTCTATGTTTAAAGTTACCAAGACTTGATGGGTCATAACAGAAATGCATGTTTCCTCAAAAATCGGTATGAGCTTGTTGTAGCATGCCTAAACTTACGGGTTTAGAATTATTGGGTTGTTTCCACTTGTTTCATTCAATATTTGATGATTTAATCTCTCAAAGCATATGTGCCCAAATCATGAGGATTTTTAGTGAAATTCATGGTTATAGTGATTCCTCAAGCATGATATGAGTCTTTGAATTTTAAGCATGTTTTCAATTACTCATGTTATTATGATCATGTTTCCTATAAATTTAAGCATTTCAAGTATGATTGAAAAGATGGGATACGCCCCATGTTGCTTATGAGTCATGAACTATGATTTTGGCCGATCCACGAGCCCAATTCCATGGCTAGTATCACGAATTCTCAAGCATGTTATGATTTCCACGATTTAACTAGCCATGCATGTCATGTATGAATTTTTTATGAGCACGTTGCATGTTTTGAGAGTAGTACTTAACACCGAGTAGGTTCAGGGCATAGGTTACTCCCCGGATCTCAAAACTACGTGCCACCATAGGTTATGTTTGGGACCGCCTCATTGTCTGTCCCCTATGCTCTACGAGGCCTTCATGAGTGATATCATGCCTTTCATGGTTCATACTCTTGGCAAGGTATGAACGGCCTCCCAACTAGGCTTACTGGTCGGGCTCCATGTGTTCTCATATGGGGTATGTCAATTATAGAAATCTCCCACTATTCCTCATGTTTTAATGCATGTATGATTATGTTCTTTTGGATCAAGTCGTGTTTATGAAATTTTTTTCCCTCATGTTATGACTACGACAGGTTTATGAATATTTTGAAAATCTTGAGCCTTACGATATATTTATGATTTCAGTCTTTATGATCATGATGTTTATGTTTTTAAGTATTGTTTTTCATACCTCGCATATTCAGTACATTCCAAGAACTAATCCGCTTATTTTCTATACTTTATCATTTTATGATACAGGCTCCGGTACACAGGTTCAGCATCGCTCCTCGCTTGCTCCCAGATCCGCTCTCAGTTCTCAGTGGTGAGTCCTCATGGTTCGAGGGCTTCATGTTCGGATCTTGTTTTTCTTTCAGTTTTCAGTATGTTAGGGTTAGTTGGGGTCTTATCCCTTCAACTAGTCTATTATTATTAGAGGCTTCCCGACCTACTTGTAGAAATTAGCTATTTATGCTTGAATCATGTTTGTTACTTCTTATATTTCATATCATGTTTTCATTTAGTTCATGATTATTAAGCTGTCTTCTGCATTATGTGAATGGTTTAGTTATATGCTTATGCCATGGGTTGACTTGGGGTCCCTCAGGGCTCCTCGTCCCATGTCTACGATTCGGGTGTACTCTCGGGTCGTGACAGCTTTAAAATAAGAGATTGTTAGTAGTAAAGTTGTCTCACATGCACTCCCTCACATGTACCTTTTAATGGCGTCAACACTTGTATATCACACAATTAGGCTTTTATCCTCAAATAATCTCACCAATTTTGCCTTTTACCACTCAAAGGATGCTCCTCAAAATTCTTCCCCGAACCAACAACTCAAACACTTCAAAGCAAGTTCCAATGTTTGGTTCAAGAATGGAGTTTATGTCGAACAAAGAAAAGGACAGTAAAATTATAACGGACTAGAAACAAAGAAGTACACAATGAAAATAAAGAAAAAAGCACGAAAAAGTTTCACACGAAATTAAAAAATGCACTAAAATCACTAGATTACACTAAGTATGAACAAAAAGTATCTAGCAAGAGAATAATAGAAAACTAAATATAGTGTATAAACACTTTCAACACCACCAAGAAAATATTTTGAATCTAAAAAGCTACAATGACTTTTACAATCCCCAAGTGACTTTTGAGTTTCTTGTTGACCAACATTCAAAGAACCTTCAAATCAAATGAGATTTTCAAGAGATTGATTAGATATTTAATAAATCAAAGTCACCAAATCACAAGATAAAGTATAGAACAAAACATGAACAAGTGAAAGAACACTAGAAGCTACCGTTCACATCACTATTCACTTAAGGATATAATATTTTTTTGACTTTTTCTCTGGGTTACTATTGACGCTACAATAACTTTTTTTTTCATTTTTTTATAGTTTTCTACAATTCAAATCAGTAGATCCGGTGAGTATAAGAATACCCTACCATCCGAAGCTCTGATACCACTTGATAACGACACGGACAATAGAAGATTCTAAAAAAATTAGAAGATTAGAAAGGGGGAAGGAATTGATTCTTGAAAAGAGAAGAAACAAGAAATAGTGAATCAATTAAGAAGAAGTAGAAGAACAAAAGAGGGGGAGGGAACTCAAACAAGAAATCTTACCATTGAAGAAATACAAGCTATGGTTCAAAGTAGAACAAAAAAGGCATAACTCAAAGAGAACCTACAAAAGGTCTCCACAAGCCACAAGGCCTCTTCTAATATATTAAATCAAACTTAGTTACAATGGAGAGAAAGAACCCCTTTTATATAGAATCCTCTAAGGGGCTGGTGAAAGATTGAATTAAGGAAATTATATTCCCTAGGGACATAGAAGGCTGCCCACACTTAGATCAATGTAGTCAACATAGATTAAAACAAAATACTAAATGGCATAGAAAGCTGCCATACACAAAGTCCTAGGAAGTCAACATAGAATAAAACAACTCTTAAATATAATTCGAGAAACTAATTAAAAAATTAGTAAAATATTTTCTCCCATTGGGGGCTGATTTAGGCCCCATTCCATCTCCGTTTGAACTTTAATTTGGGTCTCCAAATAGATGTAAGACTTGAAGAAAATATCTTCACTGGGCTTGAGATCTTCTTCCATCATAAGACACTTTTTAATAGCTAATTGCAGCCCATTTGAGTTTATCTTAAAATTTCTTATTCGATGGAACTTCCAAATCTTTATCCATGTCTTTTAATCACATTTAGCTGTCATGGATTCTATCATAACCTCCCTATGATGGTCTGGAACCGTAGAGAGCCGCTGAATGTTAGGGGGAGGCAAATTCTATTGACCCCAGCGACTATTAATGAGGTTTGGGTTTGCCAAACCCTCCGGAGGATGAGCTGAAGGCCCGAAATATTGGACGAAAACTGGCAGTGTCTTGTGGACACCTTGGTGGTGGAGGAGCAGAGGGCCTCAACTAATTAGGGAATCACTCGGATGGGCATTCAAGGCACCCATTTCACGATGGAGGCCAAGAGGTGGCTAAATATGGTGTCCCGAAGGATCCACCGTCGACCAATGTTATTGATGTGACTTATGCCCGTGCACTGGTGGTGGCTTGCATTCTGAGAAGGGTGCAGTTGAATGTGGCGACACAGATCTTGGAGGAGTGGAGGCACTTATCCTCCAAGTCTATCATTGGCCTGCCTTTTCCTTCTCTAATTACTTTGTTATGCAAGGGGGCTAAGCTACACTGGAGGCCAGTGAAGTGATAGTGGCCTGTGACGTGCCCTTTGATTCTTTGAGGGTGAAGGGGGCTTTAGAGAGGGGAAGGAAGAAGATAAAGACTAATTCTAGTGATGGAGATTGCGAGGCCAGCACTACCAGTTCTATGGGCCCTTTAGAGCATATCAAGACGGAAATAGCCCCATGCACAAGCTACTAGGAGGGTTGCCCAGACCTTCCTCCACCAGCATGCCTTCCAGTGCAGCGGCTGCGGACCCAGGGGAGATGCATAGGGCGATTGCCACCCTAGCACAGGCCTATGTGGAGCTCCAAGAGGACTTGGAGAAAGAGAAGAAGAAGCGGCGCTCCCGAGATAAGCTTCTGGTCCATAAATGGAAGGGGGTCAAGGAGATTCTCAAGCACCTCTTTCGCGGCACTAGGACACCCCAGGCGACCAAGCGAGACCTCCTAGAGTTCTCCTTAGCGGTTTTAAGAAGGGAGCGCCCGGTGTTCCATCAGTGGTAGTGACTGTCACGACCCGAGCATGGACCCCAGACCGAGACATGAGACCTAGAACTATGAATGGCTCTAAGCTTACCCATGACATAAACATAGCATATCTTAATAACATAAACAAGCGAAAATTTTGAGCAAAACACCATTAAGCGGAAACCTGACAAACATCAATTATCAAAATGAAGTTACAACTAACATAGCTGAAAAGTGTACATAATATTTGATAGCCTCTAAAATGTCTGATGAGCTAATGGGACAACAACCCCAACTAGCTCGCTAAAATAGAAACTGAAATAATAAAAGCCATAAGTTAAAATGAACATCCTAGAGAGATGAGGACTCACCAACAATAGGGTTGGACTTGACTGAGGTAAGAGAAGGACTAACAGTAGGACTAAGACTAATCGATCAAACCTGTATCATAAAATGTTACAACATAGAGTATGCAGTTAGTGCTTGGAATGTACTGAGTATGCAAGGTAAGTAAAATGGACAAATGAAACACATAAGAGATCATAAAAATAGGATATATTTCAAAACATGAAGTGATAATCATAACATAAACATGAGGGCTCGAGGTTTTCAAAACTATTTATAAGCTAGTCATAATCGTAATCATAAGAGAAACCATGTAAATCATAAATTGAGCCAAAGTATCATAAACATGATCATGCATAAATCACAAGGAACAATGGGAGGACCGGTCTTAACCGACACCATCATGATAGAGCTTACATGATGCCCCAACTATCTCACTCAAGTAGGTAGAGTCGTCCTATGTTTTGCAGGGCAAAGAATGATAAAAAATGGCGCGATCACTAAAGATACCCCATAGGGTTAACATGAATATCAACCTACATTGGCACATAGTTTTGAGACCTCAAAGTTTACTTGAACGCCGGGCCTACTTGGTGCTAGACACTAATCCCAAAAACATTCACATGAAGGCTCATATAGATATTGTGAAATCATACATGAAGTTCATGGGCTAGTTTAAATCATAACATACGTGATCATACTTGTAATACGTGAACAAGGAATGAATTAGGGGCCCGTAAGTCGGCCAAAAGTGTAAACTTGAAAAAATCATACATGCTTGAGAAAATATCCATACTTATGATTCATAAAATCATATAAAGTGCTTGTAGGAAATCATTTCATAAATCATAAATTAGGGCTTGTGAGAATTGAAATTGTAATAGAATCATAGAATTTCATAAGAAAAGGAATTTATCCCTAAAAGTCCATAATCATGCTTGAAAAAATAATGAATCATAATTTCATGAAGACTTGAAGAATTCTGAAAACCCCGATCATGAAAAACATAAATTAATATTAATTCAGCTATACCCATAAGAGAATCATGGAGGAATTTCATAACCTAACAAAATCCCAAGACTTTCGAACATAGGAATTGGAGGAAAGGGGTGATTATGAATTTGCTTGAATAAGGGCCTGAGGGTGAAAGAATCCCCTCATTGATAAGCCCAAATACTTGGATTCACTAAATTCTAGCTTTAACTTGAGACCCACAGAGCATTTGAGAAGATGAGATTCAGATTGATGAAGAATCCTTGATGATCTTGAGAGAGGAAATTTGAATTCAATGTAGGAATGAAAGCATAATGATTTTTAGGCTAGGTTAAACCCTCTAAAACACCCATTAGGAAGCCCAAAATGACGTAATTTAGGACTTAAAAGCCTATAAATTATGAAAATACCCTTAATGAATTTGCAGGAAAAATGGAACTGGCAGCTACTATGACCCGTACCACGAGTCATGAAATCCTCCTAGGACTCGTGGTTAGCATTTTTAAACAACCATTAAAATTACTCCAACTCCTCCAAAGATTTTCACAACTCGTACCATGACTCGTAACTCAATACTACTAGTCGTACCATCATTGGTACAATCAATACTTGATAATCCCAAAGACTTAGTACGACTCCCAACCACGGGTCGTAGCCACATACTATGACTCGTAGTGAGGAGTCGTGGTTTGAAGAAAGAAATCTTTGAACTGAACCATAGGTCTTCCTATGACCCGTACCACCAACCTACGACTCATAGGATGAGTCGTATTGAGACAATTTCCCAACTATTCTGCTGATCACATTTCTAATCTGAGTCTAGTCCTAGGAACCTTTGGGGTATTAAAATATATCCCTTTTGGGAACATTTGTCCTCAAATGTGGGTTAAACACACTGAAAAGCTGGGTAAAGAAACTGTAATACCAAATACTAAACATCTGAAGCTGAAAATTGATGGAGTAACTGACTTCGGGCTGATACACATGACTGAACTGAATTCATGAATCATACATAAATACAATAACATGAGAGAAACTTAGAGACATGACCTTGACATGAAACTAAATAGGGTATTGTGGAGGGAACTAATACCTCAAGTTGGAACGGAACTGGAAGGGAATAAATGCGGGTATTTAGCCATTAGATCTACTTCGGCTTCCCATGTAGCTCCTTTGACGAGATGATTCCTGCATAGAACCTTTATTAAACCTACCTCCTTGTTCCTCAACTTATGAACTTGAAAATCAAGGATCTCAACTTGTAGCTCCTCATAGGTAATGTTGTCCCTTACTCCAATGTTCTCTACTAAAACCACTAGAGGTGGATCACCGAAGCATTTCTTCAACAAGGACACATGGAACATCGGATGCACCAAAGCTAACTCTGCTAGTAGCTTGACAACGCTCAAACCACAGCTCTGACTAAAGTGAGAAGCATACGTAAATAAAGAACCCAACTAGAGGTTGGGGTCGAACCCACAGGGAATAGGGAGACTGGATTATAGCCGGTAATTGAACTTGTAAGGCAGTTACTTCAAAATAGGGGGATTCTAAAAAAATAATAATAAAAACAAGTATCAAAATTCTAATGTTAAGACAATATCAAAGGATAACTAGGGTTTGTGTTCCCCATGGGTTCATAACTACTTGGGGTATACACTCGTGATTATCATCAATACTTATTTATAGAACTGATAACTTAGGTTCATTCAAACGACCGACCAGTCCCTATTGAACGACTATACTCAATCACTCGACCAAGTCTCATGAGCGGTTTCAAAACTATCTGTTATCACTAAGTTTTAGATTTAACTATCCTGCGACCACAACTCAAGTTAATATAATAATCATCAAAATCAAGGCTCTGTTATAATTCTCTTTTCCTAATCTCTACCTCTTCTACCAAAGCAAGTAAAGAATTCGGGCAAGTCCTAACATTGCGCACTGTTAAAAAACGTTTAAGCATGAAGAGAATACAATATAAGTATTTGTATTGGTTTTAAGATCACTTTTTGCAACCCTAGCTTATTAATCCACCATGGTTCCCACAACCCTAGCTATGGAGGTTTTAGCCTCTCATAGTTGTAAGGTTGTGACTTACATTCATGATTAAAGACATCAAACAACACTTACAAGTATGGATGAGTAAAACACTTCCTTTGATTACTCCACAAAATCTTGAAAAAAACAAGTAGTAAGAACAAGAAGAATTCAAGAACAGGTTGATCACAAGTTAAGACCAACTCAATCCTCTCTTTCTCAATGTTTTTTCTCTAAAACTATCAAAACTGACGTCTCTATAAAAATAAAACCTAAAACATATATATACAGACACAAGAATCCTTTTCCTTAGCCAACAGGTGAATTTCCATATCTGTCGCCGCCAGTGCCACGACTCGACCTACGATCCATATCATGCTCCTACGATTCGTAGCTTCCTATCTTACAATCTCGGTTGGATAAATTCTGGCTAAGTGTTGGATCTGGGTATGACTTGTACCATCAACTCATGACTCGTACTGAACTCCCATACTTTGAATCAGAGATTTTTGATGTTTTTCTGAAGTTCATCACAACCAGAATGGTATGACTCGTACCTTCGTCTCACGGGTCATACTTACTTCTCGTAGCAGGAGTCAAACTCAAATGCAATTCTTCTGGATTTCACCATGACTTCCTCATCACGAATCGTACAAGCCTGCTAATAATCATACTGGGACTCATGGGTCACATCTGCTCAACCTTAATTTTCAGCAACTTCTCACGGCCATCAATACGACTCGTAGGTCCTTTCTACGATCCGTATTGTGGTCTGCACTTTTTGCCCATTTTGCATTTTTAAGCTATCTTTTTTAATTTTTAGTTCCAACACCTATTTATCCTGTAACAAAAGGAAAAGCACCTCATATCCACATAAACACACCTAATTCCATGTTATTTTCTTAGTTTTGAGCGTTGAATGTGCTGTAAACCCTCAGCACATCAACACCCTCAACTTAAGACTTTTGCATGTCCTCAGTCAAAGAAAAGAAAAACTGAAACACGACGCTCAACTAGAAAATAGACTTAAGATACTACAACCAATACTCAAACAAACCTGCACTTTCTATACAAACTCTATTGACCCTTTCTCATGGAACCACCTCAGCTAATGTATTACAAGCAACCTAAAAACATCATAAACAGGGATCAAAACATGTCATCTAGCTATCAATAGACAGTCAAGTCATCACCAATGTTTTTCACATAGACCAACAGTAAAAGCAAACATAATCCATGTACCCTCACACAAATAAAGTCCCCGCTCAGATGTGAAATGTCAAGCATGATATGGACTAAGCAAGTAAGGCGCTCACTCTCTCAAAGAAGTTATGAATATTATGTGTCAGATACCATAGGCTTGCCCCTATTTTCTCTGCGTTGGTTTTTCAGATGGTCGAGTTAAGATCACTGTAGGACTTGGTATGGCTTGTAATGTAGGCTCAGGGCTGGACATGATAAAGATGGAAGATTTTATAAGTGACTATTCCTTCCTTGGCACTACATACATTGGCTACACCATTCACCTAATTCACCCTTTTATTCTTTAATTTCCCTTTTTACCCTTTTTCTCCTTTTAGTTCACATTTGCATGGGTGTGGTGAGTTTCTACTTTGCAGCTTTTTCAAAATTTCTTTGAGCTTTATTTTTCAACATTTACAGGATTTTTTTTCCTTTTCATCTCACCACGCCTCATATTCCACCATTTCTTTCTTTTCTTTTCTCTTCCTTTCTTCCATTCGCACCTTTTATGCACCCTTATTCTAGACACCCTCAACTTAAGCATTTTGCTTATGTTGAGGTTCACAATATCCAAGGAAGGACCAGGGCCAAAATAGGTTCATTACAAAAAATGGGTACGGTTAATCGGTAAATCAAAGAAACATTGTCTATTAAGGCTCAAACTTGGGATCATGGGATTCATGCAACTTTTGGTAGGGCAATATAGGCTAAAAAGTGAGCTAAACAAAGAATGGCCTATGATCATATCCTAACCAACCATCCTTAGCCTATGCAGAGACCAACCAGGCAAGCTCTAGATCTACACCATAATACCGAACTGACTAATATACCTCACTCGCACATGGTAATGAACTATTTTCACCTCACCTGTCTGGTTTATACATGGCTTAACAAGACTACTCATGTTGAAAAAATAAATGACTGATCTTGGGCAGAATTATATGCCCAAGTGATACTCAAATGCTTCATTTCGTCTTGTTTATCCATCGTTATTTGTGCATTCTCATGTGATTTGTAGTT
>JACEIK010002529.1:140848-165362 GCA_018107945.1 Datura stramonium
TAATTCGATTATTACCTTGGTCCAGTCCCTGTGGGATCGATACTTGGCTTACTTTAGCCATTTTACTACTTGTTCGACCACGTGCACTTGCGTGTAGGTGTGAAAAAGACCGAACAATGACATCCAAAGATCCACAGAAATCATGCATGTTGTAACAAATACATAGCTACTATATCAAAAAAAATTTAAACAGGGTCAATTTTTTACAAAAAAAACAAAACTAGTGCAATTTTCTTGGCTGAGTACTCCTAAGATACTTTCTAATTAAACAAAAATCAAAAAATACAAAATAAAAGTCCTACACATGCCGGTTCTACTAGATAGCATGTCTGAGGGAAAAGAAACACAACAAGAAAAACCCTTAGATGGAACAAAAATCCCAAAAATCACAAGTACACCACCTCCCCTTTTTTGAAAAGTTAGCTTCGTCCCCAAAGCATCATCTAGAATATCATAGGGAAGAGAACATACCTGGGCTACTCAAACTTCACCTGTCATGGGTTGCCTCCCATGCAGCGCCTGATTTAATATCGCGGCACGACGTGACTTTTGGGACTCTTCAAGCATCATCAAGGTGTACTTCCACTATTCTTTCAATTCTTCCTCATCTCCCAGATATACTTTTATTCTTTTCCCATTTACTTTAAATCTTTTTCCTTCTCTATTCTCAAGTTCCACCACCCCATAAGGAGATACTTGCACTACTTTGTAAGGTCCCATCCATCTAGATTTCAACTTCCCAGGGTGCAACCGAAGTCTTGAATAAAAAAGTAGGAACAAATCACCTGGGCTGAATTCCCTTCTTGCAATCTTTTTGTCATGGTAGATCTTCATTCTCTCTTTATAAATGGTTGCACTCTCATAAGCCTTAAGTTAGAACTCATCCAACTCATTAAACTGGTTAAGTCTTAACTTGGCAGCTTCGTTCCAGTTCATGTTCATCCTTTTTAAAGCCCATAATGTCTTATGCTCTAGTTCAACTAGTAAGTGGCACGCTTTGCCATAAACCAGCTGGTATGGAGATGAACCAATGGGAGTCTTATAAGTTGTTCTGTAAGCCCATAGTGCGTCATCCAGCTTCCTTGACCAATCCATCTGGGTAGTATTTATTGTCTTGGCCAGGATGATCTTGATTTCCCTGTTTGAAACTTCCACTTGTCCACTAGACTAAGGGTGGTAAGGTGTGGCCACCTTATGCTTGACACCATATTTTTCCAACAAGGTTTTGAAGAGGAGATTGCAAAAGTTTGATCCACCATCACTAATAATAGCCCTGAGAGTGCCAAACCCGACAAAGATATGTTTCCTAAGGAATGTTGTCACGCTCTTGCCTTCATTATTCGGTAAGGAAATTTTCTCCATCCATTTGGAGACATAATCCACAGCCACCAAGATATAATTCATTCCATATGAGCTGACGAATTGTATGAAGTCAATCCCCACACATCAAACAACTTTACTTCCAAGATGGGCGTTAGTGGTAACTTATGTCTTCGAGTGATATTACCTTTTCTTTGGCATTGAGCACAAGACTTGGCGAAATCATAAGCATCTTGATGAATACAGGGCCAGAAGTATCCATATTGTAGAATTTTATGTGCCATTCTGACACCACTATGATGACCCCCAACTGGCGACGAGTGACATGCCTCTAAAATGCTCAACATCTCTACTTCAGGGACACACCTATGAATGATATCATCTGCACAAATGCGAAATAAATATGGATCATCCCAGTAATATCTGCAGGCATCGAATAAGAACTTTTTTTTCTGTTGAGGAGTTAGGTCTGCTGGTATCACATCACTAACCAAGTAATTTGCAAAGTCGGAAAACCACAGAATCAAATCATATGATCCAACTAGTACCTGTTCATCTGGGAAGGCATCATTGATATCAAATTCCATCCTCCCTTTTGCTTCAGACTCAAGCCTGGATAGATGATTTGCCACCTGATTTTTTGTTCTCTTTCGATATTTCACCTCAAACTCAAACTCTTGGAGCAAGAGAACCCACCGAATCAATCTGGGCTTGGCATCCTTCTTGGACATCAAATATCTCAACGCAACATGGTATGTATGAATAATCACCCTGGTTCCAAGCAAATATGCTCGAAAATTTTCAAATGCAAAGACCACTGCCAGTAGTTCTTATTTTGCGGCTGTATAATTCTTCTAGGCTGTGTTGAGTGTTCTGCTTGCATAATAGATTGGATTAAACATCTTCGCTTTCCTTTTTCCTAATACAGCACCAAGAGCAACACTGCTGGCGTCACATATCACCTTGGAGGTAAGAGACCAATATGGAGCTATGATGATAGGAGCAGTAGTGAGCTTCTCTTTCAGGCATTCAAAGGCCTTCAGACATGCCTCATCAAACACGAACTTTACCTCTTTCTCCAGAAACTTGCACAATGGCTGTGCAATTTTTGAAACGTCCTTGATAAAGCGCTTTTAGAATCCTGCATACCCTAGAAAGCTTCTGACTCCTTTTATGAAAATCGTAGGTGGCAATCCTGCTATAAATTTAATCTTTTCCTTGTCCACCTCGATCCCCTTTCCTGAGATTCTGTGGCCAGCACTATCCCTTCTTTAACCATAAACTGACATTTTCCTAGTTTAGGACCAAATTTGTTTCTTCACATCTTTTTAGTACTCTGCCCAGATGATTAAGGCATGATTCAAATGAATCACCTACAACATAAAAATCATCCATAAATACTTCAATGTGTCCTCCACCATTTCTGAGAAGATGGACATCATACAGCGCTGGAAAGTGGCTGGTGCATTACACAATCCAAATGGCATTCTTCTGAAAGCAAAGGTCCCATATGGACAGGTGAAAGTTGTCTTCTCCTGATCTTCTAGCACGATAGTGATATGATTATACCCTGAATATCCATCAAGGAAACAGTACCATCCTCTTCCTACGAGTCTATCCAGCATCTAATCCAAAAATGGCATCGAAAAATGGTCATTTTAGGTACAGCGGTTGAGTTACCTATAATCCATGCATGCACGCCATCTTGTGACTGATCGTGTTGGTATCAGCTCATTCTTTTCATTGGACACCACTGTAATTCCTTCCTTCTTTGGAACGCACTGGACAAGACTTACGCACTGACTATCTGCTATAGGATATATTACCCCAGCATCCAACCACTTGATAATTTCCTTTTTGACAACTTCTTGCATTGGAGGGTTCAGGCGGAGCTGATGCTCTATACTTGGCTTACAATATGGTTCGAGCTGGATCTTATGGGTGCATATGCCTGGTGGGATTCCAATGGTGTCAGCTATGGTCCAGCCAATTGCCTTCTTATATCTCTTTAAAATGCTCACCAAGGCTTCCACCTGCTCATCTAACAGGTTCGCTGTAATGATGACCAACAAAGTGTTGTCCTCCCCAAGAAATGCATACTTGAGATGAGGGGGTAAAGCTTTTAGTTCAAGGAATAGTGGCACCTCGATAGATTGTTTGGCCGGTGGTATTGAACAGTTCTTTAAGTCTAGGTCTAACTTCTTTGGCCTGAAGTTATATGACCCTGTCCCATTTAAGGCATTAACCGTATTTGTATATTCCGGGTTTCCATCCTCTTCAAAATTCATTATCACGGCTGCCAATGTATCATCGATCATAATTTCTCCCACAGGTGTTGGCAGCTTGCTATGGTCCATTAGGATGTTTGAGTGAAAGCTTATTCCTTTGATGTAGCCTGAGAGTCACTAAAGAAAAAACAAAGACAAAATGTAAAAAGCGACGTAACCACCAACAAGTCAATTACAAGCTAATAATCTAGTTTCAGCTGTATTCCTCGGCAACGGTGCCACATTTTGATAACGCCTAAAACCACACATCTGATTGAAGTGAGAAGCGAACGTTGTCAATAAAGAACCCAACTAGGGTTGGGGTCAAACCCACAGGGAATAGGGAGACTGGATTATAGCCAGTAATTGAACTTGTAAGGTAGTTACTTCAAAATAGGGGGATTCTAAAAGAAATCAATAATAAAAACAAGTATCAAAATTCTGATGTTAAGTCAATATCAAAGGATAACTAGGGTTTGTGTCCCCATGGGTTCATAACTACTTCGGGTATACACTCATGATTATCACCAATACTTACTTATAGAACTGATAACCTAGGTTCATTCAAACGATCGACCAATCCCTATTGAACGACTATACTCAATCACTCGACCAAGTCTCATGAGCAGTTTCAAAACTATCCGTTATCACTAAGTTCCAGATTTAACTATCCAGCGACCACAACGCAAGTTAATACAATGATCATCAAAATCAAGGCTCTATTGTAATTCTCTTTTCCTAATCTCTACCTCATCGACCAAATCAAGTAAAGAATTCAAGAAAGTCCTAACGTTGCACACCATTAAGAAACGTTTAAGCATGAGAGAATACAATATAAGTATTTGTATTGGTTTTAAGATAACTTTGTCCAACCCTATCTTGTTAATCCACCATGGTTCCCACAACCCTAGCTATGGAGGTTTTAGCCTCTCATAGTTGTAAGGTTGTGAATTGCATTCATGATTAAAGACATCAAACAATACTTACAAGTATGGATGAATAAAACACTTCCTTTGATTATTCCATAAAATCTTGAAAAAAAAGTAGTAAGAACAAGAAGAATTCAAGAACAGGTTGATCACAAGTTAAGACCAACTCAATCCTCTCTTTCTCAATGTTTTTTTTCTCTAAAACTATCAAAACTGACATCTCTATAAAAATAAAACTTAAAACATATTTATACAGACACAAGAATCCGTTTCATAAGCCAACAGGGTGAATTTCCATATTTGTCGCCGCCAGTGCCATGACTCGACCTACGATCCGTATCATGCTCCTACGATTTGTAGCTTTCTCTCATACAATCTCAGCTGGCTAAATTCTGGCTAAGTGTTGGATCTGGGTACAAATCGTACCATCAAATCACGACTCGTACTAAGCTCCCGTACTTTGAATCAGATATTTTTATGTTTTTCTAAAGTTCATCACGACCAGAATGGTACGACTCGTACCTTCGTCTCACGAGTCGTACTTGCATCTCGTAGCAGGAGTCAGACTCAAATGCAATTCTTATGGATTTCACCATGACTTCCTCATCACGGCTCGTGGAAGCCTGCTACTAATCGTACTGGGACTCGTGGGTCACATCTGCTCAACCTTAATTTTCAGCATCTTCTCACGGCCATTAGTACGACTTGTAAGTCCTTCCTACGATCCATACTGTGGTCTGCACTTTTTTCCCATTTTGCATTTTTAAGCTATCGTTTGCAATTTTCAGTTCCAACACCTGTTTATCCTGTAACAAAAGAAAAAGTACCTTATATCCACATAAATACACCTAATTCCATGCTATTTTCTTAGTTTTGAGTGTCGAATGTGTCGTAAACCCACAACACATCATAGCTCCAACTCATAGGCCACCTTTCCAACACGTGTCACAATCCTGTATGGCCCAACATAGCGGGGACTAGGTTTCCCCTACTTTCTGAACCTTATAACTCCCTTTATGGGAGATTCCTTCAGAAATACTCAATCGTCAACCTCAAACTCAAGTTCTCTCCTCCTCACATCAGCATATTATTTTTGTCGACTCTTGGCTGTTTTCAGCCTATCTATAATAAGCTGAACCATCTCCATGGACTCATGAACTGAATTCGGCCCTATTAATGTATCCTCACCTACCTCGAACCAACTAATAGACGATTTACATCTCCACCCATAGAGAGCCTCAAATGGAGCCATCTGAATATTGGAGTGATAACTGTTGTTGTTGGAAAACTCAATGGGAGTAATGTGATCATCCCAATTACCTTTGAAATCAATCACAAACGCTCTCAACATATCCTCCAGAGTCTAATGGTCCGCTCGGCCTGGACATTTGTCTAAGGGTAAAAATCTATGCTAAGCTTCACCTAAGTACCAAGACTATTTTGAAATGACCTCCAAAACTGAGAGGTAAACTGAGTACCTCTGTCTGAAATGATGGAAAAGGGAACTCCATGCAACCAAACTAACTCTCAAATGTACAATCTAGCATAATCCTTTATTGAATTGGTAGTTTTGACCGGTAGGAAATGAGCTGCCTTAGTCAACCTATCTACCACCACCAATATAGAGTCATATTGTCGGCATTTAGAGGCAACCCTATGATGAAGTCCATATTGATATCTTCCCACATCCAAGTGGGAATACTAATGTTTTGTAGCATACCTCCATGTCTTTGATGCTTAATTTTCACCTGTTGACAATTCAAGAACTTAGCCACAAACTCTGCTATGCCCTTCTTCATGCCATTCCACCAATAGACCTCCTGTAGATCACAGTACATCTTGGTGGAACCTGGGTGGATAGAATCTCAGGAACCATGAGCCTCATGCAACATCCGTTCTCTCAAATCATCAACATTTGAAACACATAAATGACCCTAATATCGAAGCACACCATCTCCCCCTTGGGTGAAGACCTCTACCTTTTGATTCTGAAACGGTTCTTTCAATTTCACTAAGATAGGATCCTCATCTTGCCTAGCCTTGACTTCAGTCACCAAGAGGATTCAGACCAATCTTGAACAATGACACCACCATCAGTGAGTCAACCAGGCAAACCCCTAACCGTGCAAGCCGATGTATGTCCTTCACCAACTCCTTCCTCCCATCCTCTATGTTGGACATGCTCTCCATGGAAAATCTACTAAGAGCACCCACCACTACATCAGCCTTGCCCGAATGGTAAGGGACACTCATATCGTAATTGTTGAGAAGCTCTATCCATATCCTTTATCGCAAGTTTAAGTCCTTTTGAGTGAACACATACTGTAGGATCTTGTGATCCGTGAATGCATCCACATGCACCCCATACAAATAATGCCTCCAAATTTTCCAACTGAAAACCACCGCCGCCAAATCGAGATCATGAGTCGGATAGTTCTTCTCATGGGTCTTAAGCTTCCTAGAATCATATGGAATCACTTTGACATGTTGCATCAATACACACCTAAGGTCGATTCTCGAAGCATCACAATACACCACAAAACCATCGGTATCCTCAAGTAAGGTCAAAACTAGGACTAAGGTGAGTCGAGTCTTCAACTCCTAGAAACTCTTTTCACAAGAATCTAACCACTTAAACTTAGCTTTCTTCTATGTCAACTTGGTTAACGTGCTGCAATGGAGGAAAACCCCTCCACAAATCTTCTGTAATAACCCGCTAAACCCAGAAAGCTCCTGATCTCTGTAGGACTGACAGGTCTAGGCCAATTTTCACTACTTCTATCTTTTGAGAGTCCATATACACTCCCTTACCAAACACTACATGACCCAAAAATGCAACTGAGTCCAGCCAAAACTCACACTTGGTAAACTTAGCAAACAGCTGGCGATCTTCGAGAGTTTTCAAAACAATCCTCAAGTGAGCGGCATGCTCCACCTCGCTCCGAGAGTATATGAGAATGTCATATATGAAGACGATCACGAACATGTCTAAATACTACATGAACACTATGTTCATCAAATCCATAAAAGCTGCAGGGGCATTCATTAGCTCGAAAGACATCACTACCAACTCATAGTGACCATACAGAGTCCTGAAGTTTGTCTTTGGAATGTCACTCTCCCTAACTCTAAGCTGGTGATAGTTGGATCTAAGGTCTATCTTTGAAAAGAATTTAGCACCCTAAAGTTGATCAAATAAGTCATCAATCCTGGAGAGGGGATACTTGTTCTTAATTGTGACTTTGTTTAATTGCCGACAATCGATACACATATGAAGAGATCTATCCTTCTTTCGAACAAAGAGAACTAGTGCACCCCAAGGAGACTTTCTATGTCTAATAAATACCTTGTCTAGGAGATCTTTCAATTGCTCCTGCAACTCCTTTAGCTCGATTAGAGCGATTCTGTAAGGAGGAATAGACATAGGTTGCGTATTAGGAAGAAGGTCAATACCAAAGTAAATCTCTCACTCGGGAGGGACTCCTGGTAGATCATCCGGGAACACCTCTGGATACTCACATACCATCGAAACTAACTAGAGAGTTGGGGTCTCGGATGTAGCATCTTTAACCCGAACTAGATGGTACACGCAACCCTTTGAAATCATCTTTATGGACTTAAGGTAGGAAAGAAAGCGACCTACAGGAACAACTGAACTACCCTTCCACTCTAGTATTGGCTCACCCAAAAATGGGAACTCTACCATGCGGGTTCTATAATTGACTAAGGCATAGCATGCATGAGGCTAATCCATACCAAATATAACATCGAAATGGGTCATGTCTAACTCTTCTAGGTCGATTGAGGTGACTTTTTGAAGGACTATGATAGGGTAATTTCCATACACCCGTTGAGCTATAACTGACTCACTGATTGGGGCAGAGACTAAGAAGGGTTCTGATAGGATTTTGGGACCGACTCTGAAACTAATAGAAACATAAGGCGTCACAAAATATAAGGTTTCCCCTAGGTCTAACAATGCATACACGTCAAGATCAAATACTCACAACAAACGGGTGACCACATCTAGAGAGACCTCCTACTCTTGACGAGATGAGAGAGCATAAAATCTGTTATGGCACTGATCGCCAGCTGCACTATTAGAAGCTAGATAGGACATGCTGCTGGAGCTGCTATTGAACTAGTGGTCTGGGCACAACCTTTTCTATCACCTTTCCTAGTCAGAGGATACACTTTGCGTATATGCCTGGGTTTCCCACACCCAAAACAAATATCTAATCTGACTAGGCACTCTCTTATATGGTTCTTACCATATTTTCTGCAACTGGGAAGGTGTGCTATATTGGTGTGTCCCTCTATCCCCTAGAACCTGATGCCCTGCTCCTCCAATCCCCCTAGGTCTGGATGGAACACTGGCCGATGACGACATTGGGGCTGATGACCACTGATAAAACTGGGGATGATGTACGCCTTTAGATCTTTACTAGGAGAACCCAAATCTGGCTGTCCTGTCCCTCTTGGAAAATCTCTCTCCCTTTCCTTCATCTGATCTGCCTCTATGTACTGGGCATATATGACCAGTAGGGAGAAGTCTAGATCACTATTCAGCATAGAAGTCCTACACTCTTTGACTAGCGAGTCTAACACTCTGTTAGCAAACCTGCTCATACATGCCCTCTAGTCCTCAACCATCTCTGGCACATATTTGGACAGCTGAGTAAACTCCAACGCATACTCGTGGACGGTTATATTATTCTGCCTCAAGTTGGAGAACTCCGCCACCTTTGCCTCCCTCAACTCCCTAGGGAATAATTTGTCAAAGAAGGCAGTCATAAACTTATCCCAACTCACGGGGACTGCTCCCACTACTGTACCATCCTTCCACTGGTAGTACCAAACATAAGCAACCCCCTTCAGCTGATAGGAGGATAAATCTGTGCTCTCCTCCCCCTTCACCCCCATAATATGGGTTATCTTTTGTATCTCCTCAAGGAACTCATGTGGGTCCTCATCTACTTTTGACCCAAGAAACTCAGGTGGGTTCCTCGTGAGAAAATCCCAAGCTCTAGTTGCCGCTGCATTCCATTATGTGGAACAGGAGCCATCACCTGCTGATTGACCTGAGTGGTCATAGCCTTCTAACATACTAAATGCTTATCTAAACTTGGCATGAGTGACCTTCTTAGGCAAGGGACCTGTTGGTGCTGGCAGGGCTTACTGATGCCCAACTCCATTTCCATCGTTATGGCCATTTCCATTTCCATTTATTCTACCATTTACTCGGTGTGCAGGCATTGATAACGTCCAAAATACACTCTTCATTACGAGACAGCATAAACATTCGTTGTGTCAAAATAAATATCTCGATGAATGTCGGGGTCGAATCCCACAGAGACTAACAAATGATATGCACAAGTATTGTTTGGAAAATTGAAATTAGTTCGCACCACTCAAAAGTAACAAAGCAAATAATATTTTGGGGGAGACTTAATGTTAACAGAATGGTATAGATTCTAACTTGGCTAAATAGAATGGCAAAATAACAAAAGTTTCCGACAATAATGAGAAGGACTAGAGATGTGGTGTAGATGATGTGCTAATTAAACAAGGCTATGCTAGATCATCTCATTAGATCAAATTGTGTAAATAACCTTAGGTAGGTGGGCATTCCATTTTTTAACCTCATTAATGCCTCTTTCTAGAGTTCTTTCAAACCACTAGACACAATTAAAGCAACCCAATCAAGTTTGGATTAATAGCTGCACTAATCCCTAGCTATCAGCTATTAATTAGGAATGAGAAAGGTGGGTTTGGATATGTCTATCCCAAATCCACAACATCACATCCATTTCCACCATTAAGTTCTCTCTCAATACTCAATTCTTCTCTTTCAAGCAAAAATCAAGTAAGAAAAGTAGACCCACATCTGCATCTATGGATCTTTAATTATAAATTGGAAAGAACTTAACAGATTTATACTAATTAAATAATATTGAGATGAATCTAGCAATATCTAATATAATTAAGCACTCATCACCACACAACTCTAGTTAAGGATTTATCTACTCATGGTTAAGAAACTAAAGAGCATATTTAACAATAAACTCATCGATTTCAATAATAAGAGTAGCAAAATCAAATTCAACAGTAAGTCTTCAACAGTGGTGGCACGTTTCTATAAAGGAAGAAAAAGAAAAAGAAAAACAATTTTTTACAATTTCCACCAATAGAATTTTACTTTCTTCCTCTATAAAGAGAATGTTCCCCAAAAAGCTAAAAGATAAGATCTAATAGGTACAGAGTACTTCTCTCTAGAATATATCTAAAAGTAGGGTACCCAAGACTCTCTTTTTTAGTGTTGAACATATTTGCCCCTGCTCAGGCATTCTGGCACTTTCGAGAATACCACTGGTTCACCGGTTACATTCCTCGAACCACCAACTATAATTGAATGTTCCTTCAGCGATTTTCAGTGTCCTTCAGCGGTTACTTCGGCGATTTGCCAGACTCTAAATGTGCTCCGCCAATTTCTTTCTCTTTGATCCAGAACGTTCAAGTGTCAGTAGTTCAGTTACCGGCGAGTCGCCGGTTGCTTTAGTTCCCCAAGGAAGTGATCTTCTGCGTTTGGCCAGTGTTTCGCTGGTCTTCTCCGGTGTAGCGTCGGTTTTCACCTAATTCCCTTATTTTTACTCCACTTCTTGCTCTTTTCTTCAAATCAGATATCTACAGACAAGAAGGACATAAAATTCATCTAAATGACTTGAAAGCTAAGCTAAAGCTCATGCTTAAGAGCCTAATGAGTTGGTAAATTACCATCTCATCAAACCTCCAAACTTGAACCATTGCTTGTCCTCAAGTAATGCAGTTCTTATTAGTTGAAAAACATGCCACTCCTCGCAAGTTTATACATCAATGACCACTTGACTCATGACAACCCAAAAATGCTCATCAACTCACCGAAAAAGACAAGAAAATTCCCCCAAAAATAATAAAAATGGAAAATTTTCAAGAGGCCACCACCATTCAAAAACATGATTCACAAGAGTTTTCATTTTGCAAAACGAGGTAATAGATTATCCACAAAGTATACATAGCATCTCAATTTATAATCACTGCACATTCAAAGCTTGCCTTCGAGCTTGAACTTCTCATGTACTATGCACATATTTACCCTTAATATAATTGTGTCCTCAAAAGAATGATGCCACTCACAGAAAGAAAGTCCCTATTCTTTATCATAAAATCAGTGCATTCACACAAGGGATCGTAAAAATAGAAGGTTACACTCACTCTCCCAAAGGAAATCTTCAAGCATACAACTCGACCCATAGGCTTGCCCTTCGTGTAATTCGCCACTAATGTTGAGCAACTGCACTCAAAATCACTTAGGACTTGTGGGTTGTAATGAAGGCTAGGGCTAGGGGTAAGATACATTTTTAGCTTTAGTGACTAAAGCCTTTATAAAAGCCAGTAATCTCCCAACATCTTGTTTAGGTCACTCCACCTTATTTCTCCTTGTTAATCATCTTCATCTTTTGTGTAACACGAGCCACCTTATAGCATCTATGAATTTCTAATTTAGCCTCATTGTGCAAGAGATAACACCCATTAACTATTTTTCCTCTTTTGATGATTCGAGGTTTTTCACCTCTATTGAGTCACTCATCTCATCACAATTTTGGCGCTACCTCAATCATAAGCTTCTCATTTCCCCCTACTCTAGCTAACCCTCAAACTTAGGCTTCTGCCTCATTTCACATTCATTTCCTTCTTGCTCCTCATTTCTTGGGCTTCAAACCCCATTTTTTTCTTCATTACTTCATCACTAGAAATTAGGGAGGATGGGTGCCAAAGAGAAGGATTAAAAATGGTCTTTAAGCTTGTAATGTGTTTTTAAAGAAAGGGTCCAAGGCTCAAACTTTGGCTATCAACGGTTAATGTTCAAGGTAGTCATTTTGGGTGAAGTCTCTTAACAAAAGAGAACCTAAGATCATGTTTAAAGTGCCGCTACATCTAGGATTTCTCCTTAAGTAACACTTAGGCACGTTCCAGACAAGAAGCTATGCATGAGATTCACAAAAATCCTTACCCCACAAGGCATCACACCAGAGTCAAAAAAAGTCATTATCCACACAAGATCTTGATTTAGGACATTAGAACATGCAAGTTCATAAGTCAAACAAGTAATCTACAAGGTATTACAAAGAGTGGTACATTCTCAATTCAAATGCCCATTCATCCTTTCTCAATTTCATGCCACATTTCAAAATTCCATTTCAAAAATTTTTTTGGTGGCACCTCTCAAAACAGCTCCACAAAAGACTAAAAAGCGACATGGCATTTTTCCTTAAGAAAGTCGCCTCACAATCAATAACTGGAAAGTGCCAACCCGGTCCGACAACAAAAAGAAAGGAAAAAAAAATGCTCCTCGGAAAGGAACTGTGGTATGAAGAAAACACTTGGATTTTGATTACTATTCTACTATTTAAACAACCGAACAAAACAAAAGACTTGGGTCATAAAGAAGCATTTAACAATTCAAAACAAGGACCCAATTTCATCACTAACACACTAACGTCTAAAAACTCATCCATTTCATTCATTCAGATTCTATCCACACAACTAGCCCAGCTGTAACACCCCAAAAGATTCTAAGAACAGAGCCCAGACTTAAAGAAAGAATTTAGAAGGAAAGTGGGAATTTCACCTCATAATGAGTCATGGTACAACTCATTAGGTGACCCAACGAGTCGTGGTCTGACTCGTGGCGAGCAGTCAAGAGGTGCAAGTGAGGTTCAGTGACAACGAACGACCCAACGATTCGTTAGGCAGACAACGACTTGTTACGTTGGTCATCAGAAGAAATGTCAGAATTCAACGAGGGTCCCAGGAAGTGGTGACAACAGAAGGACAGGACAAGTCGTCATATCAAGTAACCACTCATCATATCAGTCGTGGAAAGGAAGAGTAGGATTTTTGGGCTTCAGTGATAACGGAAGGAG
Organism: Datura stramonium; assembly: GCA_018107945.1. Lineage (NCBI taxonomy): Eukaryota > Viridiplantae > Streptophyta > Magnoliopsida > Solanales > Solanaceae > Datura > Datura stramonium. The sequence goes on from JACEIK010002529.1 coordinate 154,328, forward strand.
TCACAAGTCGTTAAGTTAGCTAATGACTCTTGAAGTCAGTCATTGGAAGATTCGAGGAATTTTTGAGAAAAGTTCCAATGCACTCCATGACTTGGCACCACGAGTCATTTTCAACCCCACGACTTGTGGAGTGCTTCGTGGGGACTGGAAGATGGATTTATCCTGTGAATTTCCAAGGGTGTTTTCGTAAAATCCTATTCTTCTAACTCCTAAACTACGCCGTTTTGAGTATAAGATGAGACTTTTTAAAGGGTTCCTACTATCCTAACTCCTAACTCCATCAAAATACCCTCTTAAACTCTTCTTCCTCCTCTCTCTCTCAAAACTCAAGGATCACCTACGCTTCTTCAAGGGTTTCAAGGTTCAAGTTCAAGTAGGGGATTCCTTCTAATCAGGTATGTGGGTTTTCAACAAGGACATCCTTTCATCCTTGTGCCCCAAATTTTTATACTAAAACCCCAAATCTGTTAATTCTAGAAAAGCATGTTATAAGGTTTCAATTTATGCATGAATTCTCATACGTTCTCCCTGAATTCTCATACCCATTATGATTAGTAGTCATGTATGCTTATGGGATTACTTTCAAGATCATGAATTATGTATTTGATATGAAAAATGCATGATTATAGAATTTTCACCATGAGATAGCCTAGAACTTCGAATGGGATTTTGTTAATTATTCACATGTTCTTACCATAAACTCATTATATATGTTTAAAGCATGAGTCAATCATATAGGTTCCGTAAATCTAGAATATATGATTTAATATATATGTTGGGATATGATTAGAACTTATGGGCTTGGGTGAATATGAAATATGTATATGCCTTCACTATGATTTCGGGTATGTGTTAAAGTATAATTTAGACCTATGGATCTTACATGAATCTAGGGTATACACCATATGCTATGAACACGAGATTTAAATGTTGTAGATATGTTTAAAGTATGATCTGATCCTATAGATGTCTCATGAATGTAGAATGTATGATTTAAACGATTATTCGGGACTATGATGATAAAGAATGAGAATGATCCTTCAAACTTTTCGGCTTGTTGTTAGTAGAAAGTAGCCTTAATCAACTCTTAATGAATTCGGTATGATGTAATTAGTTGAATGCTCATGTTTTGGATTAGCTGAAGTAACTTATACTAGACGAATGATGTCAGACTAGTGACCTCCATGTTCTAGTATAATCGGGACCCTCCATAGCCAAGAATATTTCCCTTAGTCAATCAGGGACTCTCCATAGCAGAGAATGTTTCCCTTAGTTAGTTAGGTACTCTCCATAGCAAAGAATATTTCCCTTATTCAGAGACTCTCCATACAAAGAATGTTTCCCTTAGTCAGTCAGGGACTCTCCATAGTCGAGAATCTTTCCCTTAGGCATTCAGAGACTCTCCATAGCAGAGAATGTCTCCCTTAGTCTATTATATCAGTTCAGCTCAGCCCCGTACAATTTAAAATTTCAGTTAAAATCAGTTTAGCAGGATTCAGATTAAATTAACAGTAGATAGTCAGTATAGTGTATGATATTAGTTACAGCTTCAGTTCTCGTTATATGTACAACCCATGATCCTTATGCATCAGTTTGATTATACTTTAGAAATGTTTTCAAAATAAAAGCTTCATGTCAATACATATGTACATCTCAAATAGGATCAATGTGTTTCAGTTCGGCTATATGTTCAGTGATGCATTCAGTTTACTTCCCTCTTGTATACTTGTATGCTTAGTTCACTTACGCTTCCCGCATACTCAGTACATTCTGAGTACTGACCATATACTTTATGTGCTATATCGTTTCATGATATAGATTTAGGTTTCAGACTCAACCACGTGGTTAGATACGCTCCACTCCTATCTCAGCTTCTTGTGGTGAGTCCTCATCTCCCGAGGATGCGAGTTATATTTTTTATTTAATTTATGTTTTAGTTTTTAGAGTTTATGAGTTAGCTGGGGGTTGTCCTAGCAACTCATCAGTGTAGTAGAGGCTTTCAGACTTGTGTAAATAGATTTAGTTTATGTATCAGAGTTTTATCAGATTATGTCTTATGTATCAGTTCTGCTTAATTATGACTTTGTTAGTTGTTGTCTTGTTAATGTTATGCTATGATCATGTCATGGGTTGACTTGGAGCCTCTCGGGGTTTCTTGTCTTGTGTCACGATCCGGGCCTATGTTCAGGTCGTGACACCAGCAAAGGCAATCATCTACAACACTATAAATGAGCCCGAAAAAGGCTCACAATTCTTCATCAGAACTAAAAGCATAAGCCAGACAAGGGCTACACCACACCATCACAAAAAGAAACACAAATCAACCCCCAGAAAACACTCATCCCACCACCAAACTTAAAGAGTATATTGCCCCCAATGTATGCATGCAAAATAAAGGGGCTAGAGACTCCCTGAGCGGGTCACTCCTCATCATTAGCATCAGCAGCTTCATCTGCTCCTGTTGTTCCATCAAAACCTGCCTCTCCTAGATCATCGGTGTCATCCCCAAATCCCTCAAATAGATTATCAATGGGGCATTAAACTATGGAAGCGATAGCCATTGCTACATCAAAAGCTCTCATGTTAGGCACCTCCACAGATGTTCGGCTTTTCCACTCCCTCACCTCAGTTCGAAGAGAGGTGACAGCCCCCTCTACTGCATCTACCCATTTGCACAAAGTTGTAAGGCTCTCATACATAGATTTTAGCTCCTTGTTTACTGTTTGAGCAATGAGTGTAGGAAGGCTCCTAGACATCTTTTGGAGTTGGCTCTCATGAGAGTTGGTCATTTCTACGAGTTTGTGGAGACCAATCGGTTGGGAGGATGTTGGACGGAGTGATGCTCCCCTAAGAGGTGTTTCGCCGGAGGTTTGCTCTGTAGCTTCCTGGTGAGACACGTTCAAATCTAGGGCTTGTGGTGACTGCTCCAACCCTTGGGATAGTGATCCCTCTGCCAACCCAAAAGCTTGCATTCGCTTTCTCTTAACTGTGGGTGCCTCTGCATCTCTTTTCTTATCTAAGGCGATCACTCCTGAGGCAGAGAAAGGGGTCTCATCAGGGAACAATGCACTCCCACTTGCAAACACAGTTGAGAAATGAGGATAGCATATGGCATGAAGGTGCTGGCCTGTCTTGCCTTTCGCTTCATTTGCTGGGCCACAATCTCCCCAAAGTTAATAAGGATTCCGAACATGATGCAGGCTATAAGAATCACCATCTCTAAACTGACCCGTTGTTCATTTTTAGAGGGAGTGATGCGGCCACAGACGAAATCCAGCCATAACTTAGCCTCAAACTTCAGATCATGGAGAGAAATTTCGCCACCCATGGAAGCCCATAGAGGAGTGTCCACTGTAATGATAGGGGCTATCCAAGTGAACTGAATCTTCATGTCCGCATTCTAGCTATGTACTCTGAGCCAGTGTCAATTTTATCTTCCCAGAACAAATATTTGCCTCTATGGTTCATATTGTCCTGCCTTGCCTGGTAGGAAGCGTAGAACTCCAGCACCGAGCTAGGATAGTAATCTGGGAGAGGTTGGCGAAAGTGTGCCATTGCCTATCCGTGAATTGCGTGGTGATGTTGGGAAAGTCACCACACAATCCCACTAAGTCAAACCTCTTTTCGACTGTTATCTATTGGCCCTTGCAAATGGCATAGTTCCCCTTCATGTCGGGCACACAAAAAATAATGGCCTCCCTAGAATTTCCGGGTGTTGCGGGGGCCTTGGCTTTACCCTTGCATTTGGTGGTGGATGAGGCTTGGTCCTTGCCCTTACCGATGTTCTTGGATGAAGACATGATTTGAAAATATGACGTTAGTAACAGCCGCAACACATTGAAATGAAATAACTGCACTACTCTAAAATTGATATGAGAAGCAAAGATGAAAAATTATCATTTCAAGAACTGGCAACACCGGTGATGCATCGGTGAGCCGCATGATTGTATCTGCAAATCACCGATGAACCACCGGTGAAAACCAGTAAACTAGATTAGTAGATTTTCCACCAGCGACAAATTGGTGAGTCACCGGTCCCGATCCATGAACCGTCGATGTAACGCGGGATCAAAGCAGTGGCTAGAGGCCAACTATAGCTTGCACCGACGTTCTATCAGTGTTTCACCGGACTTGACCGGCGAATAGCCGATTGTCATCGTCCGTAGTATCTTCCTATGAATTTCAATGCCACCATTTTCACATACATGTACTCTTATCACATCAAAGCACTATCTTTACCAATAAAAAGGCCAAAACGATGATTTACCCTTAAGAATGGCATCACCGAATCAATCACAGGGCAAATCATGTCTTTTTAATCCCTTCGGGGTTACTCAAGCTTCACCGCATTGAATTCTATAAAAGAAATTAGCAACTACTCCCACACCTATTCCAGCAACAAGCATCTATCATCCCACAAATTTCATATAACCACAAATAGACCAACAAATGAAAATATTGGGGGGAATGGCAGTGACAAGGAGGGGAATGTATGTCATAACCAAATGCATATGCAACTAAACTACCATTGAAGACAATAAAAAATCAGAAAGTTAGAGGTACATTACCCTTTTTTTTAGAGAGTATTTAATAGAAACGAGCTGGGGTTGTGAGAGCTTGGTGATGCTCAACAATGGAAAACTGTAACACCCCAAAACTTTCCTAGACCAGGCTTAGACATTTCAATAAAATTCAGTAGAAAAACTAGAAAAAATAATTTCTCAGAACGACTGAGACAACGAGTCGTGGTCAGCTCCAATGACTCGTTGTGTCAGTCGTGGTGAGCATGTCTTGGTCTCTTGGGAACCAACGAGACAAGGAATGACCCATTGTGAGAAATAATGAGTCGTCTTGTCAGTCGTGGTTTCCCCAGCTCAAAAATCCTTCCTAGGACCCCATGACTCAACCAACGAGTAGTTGTCAGAAACAACAACCTATTGTGAGAGTCGTCGGGTGAAATCTTGAAACCCCCTTCCAGTGAAGACGAGAGGATACAACGACTCGTTGTTTCCCACAATTAGTCATTGTCAGTACCCGTTGTGTCAACATAGACTTTTTCAGAAAACCTCTCCAGTGAAACTAACGACTGGACACGATAACCCGTTGGTTCAACCAATGAGTCGTTGTGTCACCTGTTTCTTAGCCTTCCAGTTTCCCTTATCCAGTGGCCACGGGTGGAACCAACGACCCGTTGGTTCATCCAACGAGTCATGGTGACCCCCATTTCCAGATCTAGTTCCTTCTCATCCCAGGCAATGGAACCAACGAGAGGTCCCAACGATTCGTGGTCTCAACCAACGACTCGTTGAGTGACCCGTTGGGACCCTGTCGGCCAGATTTCAGATTTAAATCCCAGGGTTTCTTTTGTAATTTCCCACCTACTTAGTCCCTAAACTACGTCGTTTTGGGTTTAAGTAGGGTTTTAGAGGGGGAAACCAATGGTTTCTCTCATTTTTCTCATCTCTTCAATAGTTCAGCGTAAAGTTTCTCTCAAAAAGGCTAAGAGAAGAAGTTAGGAAGATCGATCCTTCTCAGATTTTTCAAGCAATTCTCTCAAGGTTTTCCATCTCCAGGTATGTGGAAATTAAATAAGGGAATAATTCTTTTCTTGTGTCCGCAAAAATCTTCCCTGTCTTCTCTATCAGTTCTAGCCTTGAAACTTTTGAATATGAACAGATTATCTATTAGATTTCGTTTAATTGATGTGGAATATTATTTTACATTAATTGTAGATATGTTCCCCCATCTTGTGATTGTATTGATGCTTGTCCCTGTAAAGTAAATTCTAGCCCTAGCTCTTGAATGTAGAAAAACTAGAGTCTTGCATAAGTGATTAAATATCAAAATTTGCTTGATTCTATCAGTGTTGGGGATTCCCATATCGTTAGTTTGTATTGAAACGCAGTCAGATTTATGTCAGTTTAGTTTCAGTCAAAATGTTAGAATACTCAGTGTTAGTCAGAAATGTCAGTTGATCAGTTCGACTACAGAAATTCTCGAGGTGTCAGTAGTGCCTCCCAGTTACCAGAATTAGAATCAGTATTAGTTTTTAGTAGTTCTTTAGGTGGTCATGACACTTTCCGATAAGAAGCTATGACCAGCCTTAGGACCCCAATTTTAAATTATAGTTTGTTCTTTAGACGGTTTTGACCCTTCCAGATAAGAAGCTTGACCAGTCTTAGAACCCAATTACAGAATTCAGTCTGATAAGACTCTAAGGGTGCTTCCATATAGGAATTCTCGACTAGTCTTGGGCCCTAGTTTCAAGCTATCATCTTAGTAGTCATTCTAGGACTATCCAGTGGGAGTAAGACTTAGCACCGAGCCGATCGGGGTTCCAGCGCATCCAAGTTTCTAGAACTACGTTTCCACCATAGGTTATATTTTATTGGCCTCATGTCCCCAAACCTATGATCACCAAGTTCATGACTTTATACCCTAGCAAGGTATATTAGGTCCTACCAATGGGGTGTATGCAGCAGACTCCATGTCTTGCTCACGTGGTTATATGTTGGTTATAGACTCTCCCACTAGTCAGCTCAGTTCATTCCTAGATTAGTCAATTCAGATCCGTTCAGTACAGTATATCAGATTAGTACCTCAGATTTGGGGAATGTCATTGACCATCAGCTAGGGTCATTTAAACCATCTCAGTTATTACAGTTAGTCAGTGCAACAGTTTCAGTTGGTCATTCCATGTATTTTCAGTTCAACATTTTTATTCCTTGTTTATGATTTCTCTCACTTACTCTGTACATTCAAAGTACTTACGCATAACTTTTATGTTGTATCATTTTATGATACAGCTACAAGTTCTCAAACACAGCACCTTTAGCCAACCCCTCTCATACATTCCCAGTGGCATCAGTGGTGAGTCCTTATATTTTGAGGACGAAGATTATTTATTTCAGTTCTATTTCTTTTATTTAGACTTGGAGTTAGCTGGGGGCTTGTCCCAGTAACTCATCAGTTGTAGTTGGCTTTCAGACACTAACATGGTTTCAGACTTTCAGTTTTGTTTAGATGTTTTTAAAACTTTATGATTCAGCTTCATTCTCATAAATGTTCATTATTTTACTTTAAAGCTTCCGCTATAAATATATGTTTGCTTAGAATGCTGGTGTATGATAGACCAGGGGTTGACTTAGGGTTACTTGTAACTCCAAGTCCGTGTTTCGTCCAGGGTGTAGACTCGGGGCATAATAAACTTGGTATCAGAGCACTAGGTTTAGAGTATCCTCGGATGTCTGAAAGCCACATCAAGTAGAGTCCCTTTCATGGGTGTGAAGCACGCCACACTTATGACGGGGAGGCTGCGAGATGTTACTAGGAAAACTCCCTTTTGTTAATACTCTTTATCGTGCGTTAAAATTCAATTCCAGAATCTTTCTCCTAACTCATGCTCTGTTTTGTTTTAGTGAATTATGCATCCGCGATGTGGTAATGAAAGAAGGGACGATAATCCTCACCGACCTGCCCCACCAGCTCCAGCAGCCCCTCAGGATGACTCAATGTCCACCGCAGATTTCAGGGCGGCTATCCAGCTACTCGCTCAGAAAGTTATCAACCAGGTGAACCAGCAGGTGGTTCTGATGTACAACTATGGGTCTGCAGTAGCCACTCGGGTTCGAGACTTCACTAGGATGAACCCTCCAGTTTTCCACGGATCTAAGGTGGGAGAGGACCCATAGGAGTTCGTGGATAAGATTAGAAAGACCACCCAGATCATGGGTGTTAGTTCCTTTGAAAGTGCTGACTTGGCTTCCTACGAGCTGAAAGGGGTAGCCCAGATCTGGTACGAGAAATAGAAAGAGGGGAGGCCAGCGGGAGTAGGACCAGTGGAATGGGAGGAGTTCACTACAACCTTCCTAGATAGATTCTTCCCTCGAGAGCTCAGGAAGGCAAAAGTGGCGGAGTTCATGAATTTGAAACAAGGAAACAAGACAGTAGAATAATATGTAGTGGAGTCACCAGGTTGTCTAAATATTCTCCAGAGATGGTAGCCAAGCCAAGGGCTCGCATGCTAAAGTTTGTTAATGGAGTTTAAAATTTGTTCCTTAAGGAGTGGAGGACAGTAATGCTTATCAAGTACATCGATCTCTCCAGCCTCATAGTTCATGCCCAGCAAATTGAGGAAGAAAAATTAAAAGATCTGGAGTGAGAAAACAAATGGGTGAGAATCAGCCAGTCACATTATGGGCATCAAAGATCTGGCGGTAGTAGCCGCCAACAGTAGCAGCAGCAGCAGCAGGGGGCTCCAATACCCACTTCCGTCAGCGCCCCTACCTTCCGATCCCGCAAGGATCGAAAATATGGAGCATCTGACTCTCAGTCCTAGAGCTTCAGCACCAGGAATCACTACCAAGATTGCCCTAAGTGTGGCAAGAACCATCCAGGAGAGTGTCTTCAGGGTCGAGAGGGTTGTTTTGGTTGTGGACAGCTTGGTCATCAGCTTAAGGAATGACCACCAACAGGACGGGAAGGTCACAATCCATTACTTTAGCAGCTCCAGCAAGCCGACTAGCTTAGCAGGCCAACACTTCAGGTACGGATGACGGCCAGCTCTAAAACTTGTTTTATGCATTGTCTTCTTGTCAGGATAAGGAGAGCTCACCTGACGTGGTCACAGGTATGTTACACCTTTTTCATCTAAACGTGTATGCCTTACTAGATTCAGGACCCACACTTTCATTCATGACACCCTATGTAGCAGTCCTGTTCAATATCAGTCCAGAGGTCCTCTCAGAACCATTCTTAGTCTCCACCCCAGTTGGAGAGTCAGTTAGAGCCAGTGGGGTGTAAAGAAACTACCCAATATCAATCTTGAATAAAGTCATTCCAGCTGACCTAGTAGAGTTATACATGGTTGAATTTGACCTCATTCTTGGCATGGATTGGTTACACTCTAGTTATGCCTCGATCGACTGCAAAACCAGGGTCATCAGGTTTAAGTTCCCAAATGAGCCATCTTTAAAATGGACGGGCAGCAGTTCAGTGCCTAAGGGTCGGTTTATTTCCTACCTTAAGGCCAGAAAGATTATTTCCAAAGGGTGAATTTATGGAGGTTCGAAAGCTAAGAAACAAGGAAGTAGCTTCAGTCAATGTTTTATGGAGGAATCAGCATGTTGAGCGAGCTAAATGGGAAGCCAAAGCAGACATGATGACAAGATACCCACATTTATTCTCTACCGGCTCAGTTCCAGCTTGAGGAATTAGTTTTTCCCTAAAACTCTATTTAGTTTTCATGTTTATTTCATGTGCCCAAGTTTCTTTTATGTAAAAGTATGTATGTATGGTTCATGAATTCAATTTAGCCATGTAGTTCAGTTTGGAGGTAGTCATTCCGTCAGTTTTCTACTTAAATGATCAGTATTTGAATATGATGATTGCATTTCTCTGATTTTATGTATGTTTTCCAACATTCGAGGATGAATTTTCCCAAGGAGGAGATATTTTTATACCCCAAAATCCCAAAGGTCAAACCTGGGAGTTGAAATGGAGAAGACTAAAAATCTGGCACCAGGTCAAAGAACGAGTCGTTCTGTGACCCATGGGGTAGACCACGAGTCGTGAGGAGACTCGTGGTGAGTTTCAGGGTGTGAGTTGAAGTTTGGGTTTTGGAAGCCCCCACGGACCTAACCACGAATCGTGGTCAGTCACCACGACTGGTTGAGTCAGTCGTGGGCAAGGGTTCAAGAAAAGTGAAGGAGACCTGGTAGTGAACCCTACAGAAGGTCCCCATGAATCGTGGTCAGCATATTGGAAATGATTTGAAATCTTAGGCTGTGAAGGTGATGAGTGGTGACCATGAGTCGTGGTCACCAGTAATGACTCGTGAGGTGCCCCAGATGAATTATTGGACAGTGCACTCGACGCCTGATGCCACGAGTCGTCTAGTCCCTCGTGGGGACTGGCAGCCAGTTATTTTCTACTAATTTAGTAAGCGCTTTTCCGTAATTCTTATGATCCTAATGCATAAACTACGCCATTTTAAGCTATGAATGATGATTTTTAAGAGGGGTGTGTTCATTTTAGGCCATTCTTACTTATGCATTCAAAGTTAGAGAGTTCGATAGGTGATCAAGGCTAATTCTTCAAGGTTTTCCATCCAATTCTTCCTTGGGCAATCAGATAAGTTGTTGAATCAAATCCCTTTAGGTATGTAGGGTTATGAATGGGTGAATTCATTCACACCCATGCCTAAATGTAGGGTTATGAATGGGTGAATTCATTCACACCCATGCCTAATCTATCTCTAAATCATGGAAATTCCTATGTTGATTCTATGGGGTTTCAACCCAATGCATGAGATTCCTAATATACTACATGGGTATGATCTAAATGTGTTTTTGCTATTGAGTTATGAATCATGGGTAAGTTTTACATTGTTTTCCATTAAAATCATGTTTCAAGTTTTATAAATCAAAATGACCATCTATGAGAAATGCATGAAAGTTGAGATTTATGATGAATGTTCAAGTATGATGAGATATTATTGTTGAAAGACATGTTTTCAAGTTACCCATGTTTATAATCATGTTTTCGAGTGAATTGAGTATTTTCAAGAATGTTGAAGTATTGGGAAATGCCCACATGTTAAAGTATGATTTATGATTTCCCTAATTAAGCTTACCACATGGTTTTGGAGCGAAGACTCCCAATTATTTCCAGCTTGCGATATGGTTTGAGCTAAATCTTCTCATATATGATTTCTGATTTGAGATGTATTTGATTTTTGAGCTTCGTCAATAGACGATGGAAAGCTTCGTTGAAAAATGATAGAGAGCATATGCATATGGTCACGCCCCGCCTTGGGGGGTATGACTGGCACCTGGTGCCCTAGTAGGACCTAGACTGCTAACTGGTGAGCCTAAGCACATCTGGTGTCTGGCTAGCTCTATTTTAGATTTTGGGAAACAACGGGCTATATAACGACTGTAAATACAGCCTCCGGCCGACTGGGCCTATAGCCACCTGTATATAATTTCAGGTAACCAGAGACATACTTATAAAGGGGAACCTATGCGAGCCGACA
>JACEIK010002529.1:167374-185218 GCA_018107945.1 Datura stramonium
TCTTTCCCCGGGCCTTTTTCTAGCATGTATGGAATTCTAAAACTCTTAACCAACATGCGAATAGGCCATCTACATGTCAAGAATTTACGGGGTGTAACACATATTTTTGGGAGTAGTGTCTAGCACCGAGTAGGCTAAAGGTCGATCACTCTATGCCTCAGAACTACGTGCCAACGTAGGTTATACATATCTTATATATACTTTGGTACCTCCCTTGTGAGCTATCCCCTGCCCCGATTGGGCCCCAAGATTGATATTGATATCATGGTATCGTCCCTAGCCCTGGCAAGTCTTTGGACGGCTCTACCCATTTGAATGTGATAGTTGGGACCACGTAAGCTCTATCGTAGTATGTCGGTTAAAAAGATGAGTCTCCCATTGTTTCTCATGATTTTAGTTATGCATGTTTATCATTCATGATATATATATATCTATATATGTTCTAAAGCAGGTCTAACCCAATGTTCAGCGTTACTTATGAATATCATATTTCAGCTTTGGGTCAATCGATTCAGTTATGATGTTATATTATGTTGAGATTATGATTTCATAAAAATAACATTCCACCCCTTCTCTCAGATTCTTATTTTGCTTATGTTTTTATATTATGCATGTTTTAAATGATTATACTTATTTAAGTTGTTTTAGTTACCTTACATACTCGGTATATTCCACGTACTGACCGCATACTCTATGATGTACCATTTCATGATTTAGACCCTGGTACTCAGACTCAGCCTCGTCTGTAGCTAGGCTTTTAGAGTTAGCATCCTACACCTGTTAGTGAGTCCTCATCTCCCGAGGACCATGCTTTATCTGTTTTCCTTATGTATTTAGTATCAGACTTAGAGAATTAGGTGGGGGTCTTGTCCCATCAACTCGTCAGTATTAGAGGCTTTTCGAACATAGAATAATCAGCTTCAGATTCGTGTCTATTTATGATGTTGTGTTTATTTCATACTTCCACTATGTTTAATATGTTAAATCTTCCGTTTTCATTGATTGAGTTAGATGTATGTTCATGCCATGGGTCGACTTGGGGTCTCTCGGGGCTCCTTGTCTCGTGTCTCGATCCGAGCCTATGTTCAGATCATGACAAACTTGGTATCAGAGCAATAGGTTTGAAGGTCCTAGGGTGTCTAAAAGCCACGTTAAGTAGAGTCTTCTTCATGGGTGTGAAACGTGCCACACTTATGACAAAGAGGCTACAAGACGTTTAGAAATGTTCCCTTCTTTCATGATCTATGTCGTGCAATAAAATGTCTCCCTATCCTTCTAACTCGTGCTATTTGTGATTGCAGAATCATGGCTCCCTGCAGAGTTAACGATAGGAGGAATGGGAATAGAAACGGCTACGAGGATGGCAGTGGAGACGAGCACCAAAAAGCCCCACCAGTCTAGGAGCACCATGCACCAAAGCCGATTGCCATGCTGAATTTAGGGCAGCTATTCAGATGCTAGCATAGGCCTTGACAACTTAGGTCAACCAGCAGGCAGTGGTGCATGTTCCACAAAATGGGAATACGGCGGCAGCTCGAGTCAGAGATTTCTTGAGGATGTACTCGCCAGAGTTTCTTGGTTCTAAGGTGGATGAGGATCCATACGAGTTTATCAACAAGATTGTAAAGATCACCCAGGTCATGGGGTGAATGGAGTTGAATGTGATGATTTGGCCTCATATCAGCTAAAAGGGGTTGCACATATCTGGTTTCAACAGTGGAAAGATAGTAGGGTAGCCGAAGCAGGCCCTATCACTTGGGAGGAGTTCCAAGTTGCCTTTCTAGATCGGTTTTTCCCTCGCGAGATGAGGGAGTTGAAAGCAGCTGAGTTCATGAATCTTAAGCAGGGGAAGAGGACAGTGCAGGAGTATGCCCTTGAGTTCACTCGTCTGTCAAAGTACGCCCCAGAGTTAGTGGTTGATCAGAGGGCGCGAGTGAGCAGATTTGTTCATGGAGTGGCAGATTATTTAGACAAGGATTGCAAGACCGCTATGCTCCATCGGGATAGGATTTCCCTAGAATAGTCTTTTAGGCCCAGTAGATGGAGGCGGCGCATATGAGGGAGAGAGAGTCCAAGAGGGCCAGGACTGATAGTTATAGATTCTCTCAGTCGAGATTAGGAGGTGGGCACTGATAGTAGACCCACCAGAGATCTTCAGCCCCAGCATCTTCAGCATTGAGAGTGCCATCTAGACCTAGGCATGACCAGAGAGGACAAGCATCAAGCTCTAGGGGTCAGAGTAGCAGGCCCACATATTTTGGCATTCCAGCTTGCTGCAAGTGTGGTGGGGGGCACACGGGTCAGTGCTTGGTGGGTACAGGTGCTTGCTTCGAGTATAGGAAGCCCAGACATATGCTAAGAGATTTCCCAGCAGCTAGACAGGGCCATGATGGGGGCCGAGGCCCAGCTTCCAGTTCAGCAGCTCCACTTGCACGCCCAGCATAACAGGGAAAATCTACTAGCACAGGTAGGGGCCAACGCCAAGATTCTATGCCTTAGCATCTCGCCAGGAGAAGGAGGTCTCCCCAGATGTAGTCACAGGTATGTTGTGAGTTTTCCATCTTGACGTATATGCCTTGTTAAATCTAGGGGCTACCTTGTCTTTTGTGACACCTTATGTGGCTAGTAGTTTCAGAGTCAGTCCCCAAGTCTTGTCAGAACCCTTCTTAGTCTCTACTCCAGTGGGTGATTAAGTTGTAGCTAGAAGGGTATACAGAAGTTTCCTGGTCATATTCCTTTAGAAAGTCACCTCAGCAGGTTTGGTAGAGTTAGCCATGACCGATTTTGATGTTATCCTTGGCATGGATTGACTATTTGCATGTTATGCCTCAGTTAATTGTAGAATCAGAGAAGTAGAGTTTGGATTTCCGGGTGAGTCAGTCTTAGAATAGAAGGGTAGTTCAGTTGTGCCTGTAGGTCATTTCATTTCCTACCTTAAGGCCAGAAAGATGAGCTCTAAGGGTTGTGTGTACCATCTAGTTAGGGTTAAAGATGCGACGTTTGACACCCCAACTATCCAGTCAGTCCCAGTAGTATGTGATTATCCGGAAGTATTTCCAGATGATCTACCGGGAATCCCTCCCGAACGGGAGATTGATTTTGGTATTGACCTTCTTCCCGATACGCAACCTATACCTTTCCTCCTTATAGAATGGCCCCAGCCGAGTTAAAAGAGTTGAAGGATCAGTTGAAGGACCTGTTAGATAAGGATGTCATTAGACCGAGCAAGTCCCCATGGGGTGCACCAATTCTCTTTTCCCGAAAGAAAGATGGTTCTTTTCGTATGTATATTGATTATCGGCAATTGAACAAGGTCACCATCAAGATCCAATACCCTCTACCTAGGATTGATGATTTGTTTGACCAGCTTCAGGGTGCCAAGCGCTTTTCAAAGATAGACCTCAGGTCTGGAGACCATCAACTCAGGATTCGAGAGAGTGACATCCCGAAGATAGCCTTCAGGACGCGGTATGGTCATTATGAGTTTGTAATTATGTCTTTTGGACTATCGAATGCTCCTGCAGCTTTTATGGACTTGATGAACAGGGTATCCAAGCCATACTTGAATATGTTTGTGATCGTGTTTATTGATGACATCTTGATATACTCTCGGAGCAAGGAGGAGCACGCCGCTCATTTGAGGATGGTATTACAGACTCTTAGGGATCACCAATTGTATGCTAAATTTAGAAAGTACGAGTTTTGATTGGACTCAGTGGCATTTTTAGGCCATGTGGTGTCAAGTGAGGGCATAAAGGTTGACTCTCAAAAAATAGAAGTAGTGAAGAACTGGCCTAGACCGGTGAATCCTTCAGACATCAAGAGTTTCTTGGGTTTATCTAGGTACTACTGGAGATTTGTTGAGGGCTTTTCATCTATTGCAGCGCCATTCATCAAATTGAGTCAAAGAAAGTGAAATTCCAATGGTCGGAGGCTTGTGAGAGAAGCTTTTAGGAGTTGAAGACCCGAGTTACCTCAACACTGGTGTTAACTCTACCGGAGGGTACTGATGGGTTCGTGGTATACTGCGATGCTTCAAGGATCGGACTTGGGTGTGTATTGATGCAGCACGGGAAAGTTATAGCTTATGCTTCTAGACAGTTGAAAATTCATGAGAAGAATTACCCGACCTATGATCTTGAATTGGCAGTGGTGGTATTCGCCTTGACGATATGGAGGCATTATTTGTATGGGGTTCATGAAGATGTGTTTACGGACCATAAGAGTCTACAATATGTGTTTACCCAGAAGGATCTCAATCTTCATCAAATAAGGTGGTTGGAGCTACTCAAGGAATATGATATGAGTCTCTTTTACCATCCAGCAAGGCTAATGTAGTAGCAGACGCACTTACTAGACTCTTTGTGGAGAGTGTGTCCCATGTGGATGAGGTAAGAAAGGAGTTGGTGAAGGATGTGCATCGACTTGCAAGGTTGGGGGTTCGGTTGGTTGACTCGACCGGTAGAGGTGTTATTGCTCAGAACGAATCAGAATTGTCCTTGGTGACTGATGTAAAATCTAGACAAGATGAGGAACTGATTTTGGTAAAGTTAAAGGAAGCCATTCAAAATCAGAAGGCAGAGGTCTTCTCCAAAGTGGGAGATGTTGTGCTTCGATACCAGGGTCGCTTATGTGTGTCAGATGTTGATTATTTAAGGAATCAGATGTTGCACGAGGCTCATCGATCCAGATATTCTATCCATCCAGGTGCCACCAAGATGTACTGTGACTTGTGGGAAGTCTATTGGTGGAACGGCATGAAGAAGGACATTGCGGAATTTGTAGCTAAGTGTCCAAACTGTCAGCAAGTGAAGGTTGAGCATCAGGGACAAACAGGTGTGCTTCAGGATATCAGTATTCCTACTTGGAAGTGGGAAGAAATCAATATGGACTTTATCACAGGGTTGCCTCGCACTCATCGGCAATAGGACTCCATTTGGGTTGTTGTAGACAGGTTAACCAAAGTCACTCATTTTTTACCGGTCAAAACCACTGGCACAACAGAGGATTATGCCAAATTATACATCCAAGAGCTATTTCAGTTTCATGGGGTGCCCTTGTCCATCATATTAGACAGAGGTACCCAGTTTACCTCTCAGTTTTGGAGGTCATTTCAAAAAGGATTGGGTACTCAGGTTAAGCTCAGTACAGCATTTCACCTGCAAGCGGATGGTCAAGTAGAATGAATAATTCAGACTCTCGAGGACATGTTGAGGGCATGTGTAATCGACTTCAAAAGTAGTTGAGATAATCATTTGCCTCTTATCAAGTTTGCATAAAATAACAGCTACCATTCCAACATTCAGATGGCTCCATTTGAGGCTCTCTATGGGCGAAGATGTAGATATCCTATTGGCTAGTTTGAAGTTAGTGAAGCTGCAATGATAGGACCAGATTCGGTCCATGAGGCTATGGAGAAGGTTCAGCTCATATGGGACAGGCTGAAAACAGCTCAAAGTCGATAAAAGTCCTATGCCGATGTGAGAAGGATAGAACTTGAGTTTGAATTTGGTAATTGGGTGTTTTTGAAGGTGTCTCCCATGAAGGGAGTGATAAGGTTTGGAAAGAAAGGAAAAGTCAACCCTCGTTATCGTTGGCCCCTACCGGATTGTGAAACGGGTTGGCAAGGTTGCATATGAATTGGAGTTGCCCTTAGAATTAGCTTTCGTGCATCCTATTTTCCATGTATCGCTCTTAAAGAAGTGTTTGGGTAATCCAGCACTAGTTGTCCTGGTGGACAGTGCTAGTGTGAAAGACAACCTTAGTTGTGAGGAGATTACGGTGGAAATACTGGATCGTCAGGTTCGAAAGCTAAGAAATAAGGAAGTAGCTTCAGTCAAAGTTTTATGGAGGAATCAGCATGTTGAGAGGGCTACATGGGAAGCCAAAGCAGACATGATGGCTAGATACCCATATTTATTCTCTACCGCCTCAGTTCCAGCTTGAGGTATCAGTTTTTCCCTAAAACTCTATTTAGTTTTCATGTTCAGTTCATGTGCCCAAGTTTCTTTTATGTCAAAGTATGTATGTATGGTTCATGAATTCATTTTAGCCATGTAGTTCAGTTCGTAGGTAGTCATTCCGTCACTTTTCAGCTTAAATGATCAGTATTTGAATATGATGATTGCATTTCTATGCTTTTCTAGAACGAGTCATTCTGTGACCCGTGGGCTAGACCACGAGTCGTGAGGAGACTCATGGTAAGGTTTAGGGTGTGAGTTGAAGTTTGGGTTTTGGAAGTCCCCACAGAACTGATCACGAGTCGTGGTCAGTCACCATGACTCATTGAGTCAGTCGTGGGCAAGGGTTAAAGAAAAGTGAAGGACACCTAGCAGTGCACCCTACGGAAATTAATTATCTTCATGCATAAGGATACTAGATTACCTATTAAAAAAGATTGAAAAATCATCACAAACCTCCCTTATTTCTTTTCTATTGCAATTTCTGGATTATTATATGATGATTTTTGAACTTTCCATATATAGAAAAGAAATAGAGAGAGATAGACTCCCCACGAGTCGTGGTCAGTCACCATGATTCGTTGGATGAGTCGTGGTCAACATGTTGGAATTGATTTGAAATCTTAGACAGTGAAGGTGATGAGTAACAACTCGTGAGGTTCCCCGTGTTGAGCCCCAAATGAATTATTGGACAGTGCACTTGATGACTGATGCCACGAGTCGTGGTCTTGAGTAACGAGTCGCCCATTCCCTCGTGAGGACTAGCAGTTAGTTATTTTCTGCGAATTTAGTAAGGTCTTTTCCATAATTCCTATGATCCTAAGGCCTAAACTACATCGTTTTAAGCTCTGAATGATGAGTTTTAAAAGGGGTAAGTTCATTTTAGGTCATTCTTACTCATGCATGCAAAGTTAGAGAGTTAATGAGGTGATCAAGGCTAATTCTTCAAGGTTTTCCATCCAATTCTTCCTTAGGCAATCAGAGAAGTTGTTGGATCGAATCCCTTTAGTTATGAGGGTTATGAATGGGTGAATTCGTTCACACCCATGCCCAATCTATCTCTAAATCATGGAAATTCCTATGTTGATTATATGGGGTTTTAACCCAATACATGAGATTCCTAATTTACTACATGGGTATGATCTAAATGTATTTTTGCTATTGAATTATGAATCATGGGAAAGTTTTACATTGTTTTCCATTAAAATCATATTTTCAAGCTTTATAAATAAAAATGCCCATCTATGAGAAATGCATGAAAGTTAAGACTTATGATGAATATTCAAGTATGATAAGATATTATTGATGAATGACATGTTTTCAGGTTACCCATGTTTATAAATATGTTTTCAAGTGAATTGAGTAATATTCAAGAATGTTGAAGTATTGGGAAATGCCCACATGTTAAAGTTTGATTTATGATTTTCCAAATTTAGCTTACCACATGATTTTAGAGAGAAGACTCCCAATTATTTTTGGCTTCTGGTATGGTTTGCGCTAAAGCTTCTCATATATGATTTCTTATTTGAGATGTATTTGATTTTTGAGCTTCGTCAATAGACGATGGAAAGCTTTGTTGAAAAAAGATGGAGAGAATATGCATGTTTTTGGGAGTAGTGTCTAGCACCGAGTAGGTTAAGGGTCGATAACCCTATGCCTCAGAACTACGCGCCAATGTAGGTTATATATATCTTACATATACTTTGGGACCTTTCTTGTGAGCTATCCCCTGCCCTTATTAGGCCCCAAGCTTGATATCGATATCAGGTATCGTCCCTAGCCCTGGCAAGACTTTGGACGGCTCTACCCGATTGATTGTGATAGTTGAGACCACGTAAGCTCTATCGTGGTATGTCGGTTAAAAAGACGAGTCTCCCATTGTTCCTCATGATTTCAGTTATGCATGTTTATCATTCATTATATATATNATATATATATGTTCTAAAGAAAGTTTGACCCAATGTTCAGCGTTACTTATGAATATCAGATTTCAGTTTTGGGTCATTCGATTCAGTTATAATGTTGTGTTATGTTGAGGTCATGATTTCAAAAAATAGCATGCGAGCCCTACATTCCACGTATTGACTGCATACTTTATGTTGTATCGCTTCATGATACAGACCATAGTACTCAGACTCAGCCTCGTCCGTGGCCAGCCTTTTAGAGTTAGCATCCCACACCTGTTAGTAAGTCCTCATCTCTCGAGAACCATGCTTTATCAATTTTCCTTGTGTATTCAGTATCAGACTTAGAGATTTAGGTGGGGGTCTTGTCCCATCAACTCGTCATATTAGAGGCTTTTCAAACATAGAATGTAATCAACTTCAGATTCGTGTGTATTTCTAATGTTGTGTTTATTTTAGACTTATGCTACGTTTAATATGTTAAATCATCTGTTTTCATTGATTGAGTTAGATGTGTGTTCATGCCATGGGTCGACTTGGGGTCTCTCAAGCTCTTTGTTCCGTGTCTCGATCCGCTCCTATGTTTGGGTCATGATAGACTGATAGAGATATGAATTGATCAGCTGACATTTTTGGAGACTATTAAGTGTTGACACCTAATTTTTACCTCTCTGCGCCCTGTATAATATGCTCATTCATATATATATATATATATACACACACATATTTTAATATTATCCTTCTACGTAATTGTTTAGTTTGCATCTGTAATATTTTAGTATTAATTATCATATAAGATTAGTTTCGTATACTTATTTATTTGCACATCTTTCAAGCTATACTCTAAAAATATTATATTGCATTGGTTTCAAGTTATTAATTTTCCAATGTTATATGTAATTACTCATATATATTGTATATATGTGTGTGTGTCTTTGTGTGTGTGTGCGCGCACGCGCGCATACATATTTTCAATTAAGAGAGCTTTTATTTACAAGACATAATTTACTTAGTTTTATGAATTTTTTATATTTAATTTCATAATAACATTTATATAGTTTTATCGTGATTTAAGCTATCATGTTACCTATTTGTTAAATTAAATATAAGTGTAGTATTTTTATTAACTAAATTGTAGCTAATTCAATTTTTATCCAATTCATTTAAAATCTATCCCCTTTCTATCTTAATTCATGCCAATTTTAGCCATTTTGGCCATATCTTAAATGCCAATTTAGCCATCAATTAAGTCCCTACCCAATTAATTAACCCAAGTCAATGACCCATTGAATGACCCGATCTGCGAATCGAATTATTATCTATCTTAATCCTATCCGTCCATCGTATCTAATATAACGTTGGAGATTTAATCCTACCACCTTCCTATTTTCAATTGCCAATTGGCCTAAAACCTAAAAATTCCCATTCTCCTCTCTAGACAAGCAGTCTCCTTCTCCTCTTTCTCTTCGGTCAGTGACTACCACATCGGCCACCATCGGTAAAAAATGACATCGCCGCACATCTTTCTCTCCCTCCCTCGTCTTCAACCTTCGTGAAAATATCAGCAATATCCAGTGAATCACGGACGCCGACCAACAACCACTGTCACACCTCCATCTCTTCCCACTCGGCACCTTTTTTTCTTTTCTTCACCCGAGATAGAACCACCGCACACAAGCCTTTTTTTCCTAAATATCTTCTTCCTCACAGTTCGACGCCACCTTCTCTCTCTCTTCACCATCTTCAACCATCACACAACACCACCAGCCGCTCCTCTCTTCTCTTCCGCTCCCCTAGTGACTACCAGACTTACCTCTCAATCTCTGGTTATTGTTGACCGAAGAAAATATAACATAGGGTCTCTCTCCTCTTCCTCTCTTCATTTCACACTTCCTCATCATGAAATGACCAGTCGAGCCCCCCACTCCACCAAAATAATCACTCAAGAATCACAAGTTGGGCTCGTATAAGTAGTTCAAAGTAAAATCTTTTTGGATTGGGCTCAAGCTAAGCCAATCTCAACAGAAGCTTAAATGGAGAAATCGAGCATGGATAATGTCATTCCGTAAATCAGCTACCTCTTCTATTATTCTTCTTTACTGTGTTATATGTGTTCCTACATGTTTAACTCAAATGACTTATCTCTTTTAAATTTACAGCATGTTACAAGCTAATGTTCGTCTCCTCCCTTTTTCCCTTCTCGGTCTATGATGATTTCTGCATTATTAGTGGATGTGGATGTCATTTTTATCGAACGTGTTTTTGGTGAAGAGGGAAAATTCTTGGTTCGCTTGATATATTCTCTGGATTGAATTCGATGTTTAATATTTCTAAAACATGGTTTAGAACCGTTATATTTGTTCATTTTGCCAAAACTGCCACGTAGATAATGATTTTATTTGTGATGGTGAATTTGAATTTTCTGTGGTGAACTTATGTTCTGTATTGAGTTAGTGTCTTATCAATATTTCTGGCAACTTATAACGAGCCAAATGTAGGCTGAGAACCTTAGTTTCTTTGTGAGTTCAAATCTGTGAGACAGTTTAGTACAAATTTTTTATGACGAAACCTTGTTTATTTTATATTGAATTGATTTGATTACATTGGTTGTGGAAAATATCGCGTGATTCATATTTTTTCTGACCTGTCTCTTTTAAACTAATTACTCTTGTATTGAGCTTTTTTCCTATTTGAAATCTTGCTCAGAATCAATTTCCAAAACTATGTGGCATTTGATTGATTTAGTTTTGGCATTTGATTGATTTAGTTTCTTTCTCTGTTTAAGTTTATCATATTTTAGTTATGGAAAGTCTCTTACATATGTGAGTACTATTGTTTTGGACAAATTAGTCATTGACTTTCCTTCTTTTAAAGATAGTTTTAGTACTCGAATTTTGGTAAGTCTCAATTTCCTTGAACCGATATCGAATTTTCTTTCCTTGTTTAGGAAGAACCTTCTATGATTCATATATTCCCTCCCTTGCTTCCTTTAGTTAATATTAACAGCTCGGTATTTATAGAAGTTCTAATCCATCCCTATACAATGTGTTTYCTTCCCCGTTTAACTCTATATTTATATGGCAACTTCATATCTCATATTCTCCTATTTGGTTTGCAAAGTCATGTGAAAACTGTTGTGCTTGTACATTATGGTGAATCTTGACAGTTTTACATTTTACTGATTAGACTATACTATTTGAAAAAACATATATTTTTTTAATGGGCTCTTCTGAATATTCATTTCTCCCCCTTCAAATATTTGAACTTCAGTATGATTATTTATGGTAAACATACGACAATTTACATACTCGTTTATTTTGGGGTTCCATGATTTACTCTCCCTTTTTATTGCTTCCCTTGATCTGAGAATGCAAAAATATTGTGACTAATTTTCTCACTTGTCTTAAAACGGATTCAGTATTTACTTAAATATGGCAAAGTTTGATTAATTTTAGATATTTTTTTATTTTATTTTGGTAAAGGATATCTTGTGATTGATTTGGCTGAATATTTCCCTTCCCCTTTTACTCCCTAATTGATAGTTCCTTAGCTATATAAGCAATTCTCTTATTCTTATTTTGAGGGGCCAAATTTCTTCTACTATTCGAGATAACTATTTTTCAGCATCTGTTCATAATCAATAACAACTTTTATTTTCTAAGAGATTCGAACATTGCTTTATTCCGAAGCACCTCTTTGTTCTTTACTCCTCTCTTAATTCTTTAACTCCTCTGTCCCTCCTCAACACAAACACTGCTTAGAATCCACGAAACTCTCGTGATCATGATGTGTTCAGGTTTGGATATCGTAAAGAGGCCCTTCTTGAAACTATTGATATTCGTTATACTGTTTTGCTGAAATTACGATACTATTCATTACTAATTAATCGATCAGTTTACTTCCCTGCATCCCCTTTGATAAAACAATTTTTAAATTTTCTACTTGCATCATGTTATAATAAATATGAATTCTTCTGATATATTTGTACATGTGTATTTTGCGATATTACTGGTTTAGCCGGTTCTTCTTGAATTAGAACGGGGAATCGCCAGGACAAGGAATGGCTATAGAAATTAGTTAACTGCTATATTTTTATGTATTTCATTTTATTCATTTTATCAGTTGTAATGATTGTAATAATGATAATGATAGTAAGAGGGGGTATTGCTTTGAGGGGGCGGGGATCGTATGTCTTTTATTGTCTTAACTGTTTAGATATCATGCCTATAGGATTGACAAACTTATTCATTTCTGCTAGAAATCATGCCTATAGGAACTAAAATAACTTGATTTGAAGCATAATAGATATCATGCCAATGGGATTTTAATTATTTATGTGTCTAGATATTTTTATTGTTTAGCTTTAGCAATCGTGCTGGTATAATATATTGCAACACACTAAACCCTTTAAAGTCCGGCTATAAGAGTCTATTCTTTACTAATAAGGTGTTTGTCTCACCAAGGTCATAAATAAGATTACAAAACAAATGAATTTGCATTCGTTCGATATCATGCCCATAGGATTCAACTATTTGTCTGATTTGCACAATCTGAAAAACCTAGAAATCATGTTTAATCCTTTCACCAGAAACCTTGCTTGCAAGAGATAGTTAAATGGACTGTTTATCTGCATTAGAGAACATGCCTATATAGTAACATCAACTAATATCTTGTTCGTACAAATAAATAAATGGTAGTTTGAATAATGTTATGCTATCCAAAGGATCTACGTAACTACTTGTCGAATGGAATATGTTAGGAGTGTAAACCATGTCTACAAGAATTTGATTGCAAGTGTATTTTATCATCTATCTTTAGATTTCATGCCTATAGGATCATATACTAATGTTTTTTTAATCACATATTCTATTTAAAACTGTCACCATTTGTGCTGCAAATTTAAATTTGCTAGCAATCATGTTCATAGGTTTTGTCAATGCATGTGTAGAGATCTTGATAGAATTTATTCAATCTGAGGCTCTGTGAAGCTTTTAAGTGATTATTGGGTATATCTGTGTACGTTTGACGTTAATCACTTTAATATCCCTAAGAACTCAGATCCCAAATCTAAAATAGTAGTCCAAACGCCTCTTGTACATTAAGCTTGGGACGGGTAGGCATATATTAGGGCATTTAGTCTTTTCTTTCTTTAGAGCGATTTTAGGTAATAACTAACTAATTAGGCGAGTAGTAGGACATGATAATCTGTGCTCACTAAATAATACGAGCAATCAAAACGGTTACAAAGTATTATTTAAGTTGCACAGGGTGATCCCATTAGGTAAAATTAACCCTCCCCTCATTTGTTGCAGAACTACGTCTAGCCTGATTCCCTTCAGGGATACGTAGGCGTCTCTGTGAGGCTCGGTCCAATCATTTAACCTTTTAGTTGTTTGTTTTGTTTTTTAATTCTCCCGTCTTATTATTTATTTGTTGTATAATTTATTAAAATAATAGTAAGCTCTTTTCCTATATGTTGTCTTAATCTTCCTTTTTTCTCGCTTTTCGAATTTTTTTTAATCACATAGCTAAGATCTAGAATACTTTTTTAAGTCATCTAGTTTGTTTAATTTTAATTTTAAATAGAATAAGTTAAAATCAACCCTTTTTTGATCTCTAGTTAATCCCCACATAATTAATAAATCTGGAAGGGACCCACATTTGTGGACCTCGAAAGGTGCCTTAACACTTTCCTTTCGAGGTGACTTGAACCCTTACCCGACTCTGGTGACCTAGGCTAGTAATAGATTATTAGTATAGAATGGTACCCTAATGCCCTCAATTCGTTAGGTGGCGACTCTTCATTTTAAAAAATTCTAAAAGAGTTGTCACATGTCGACTTTCGCTTTTCGCGAGAAAAATGGGGCGCGACAGCATGGCGACTCTACTGGGGATATTTTTAGATTCTAACCATTACGTGTTCATGTTTATGTGGGATTTTGTGTTTTGTTTTCATGCTTATTTGCATTATCATTTATATAATTTATTTGTTTTTTTTAATTTTCTAGTTTAGTTTAGATTCACTACTTTCACGCATATCTTTTATTTTATTTCTTTATATAATACGTTTCGTTCTTGTATTTTTTCTTTTGTTTATTTGTTTCCTTATTTAGATTATTTTATTGCAATGATTAAATTCTTTTATTTTATTTTTCTGTGAATAATTAACCTTCTTTCATGAAAAATTCTTTTATTTATTTCTCTGAAAAAATAATTAATTTGTTCCATGTTCAATCCCTTTCTTTTCCATGTTTTCTTCTTTAATTAATTTTCTTCCATGTAAACCCCTCTCCTTATTTCCCAATTATTTGTTTTCTTCTGTAAGTTACTTATTCCAGTTTTTTAAAAGTATTAGTTGCATAATTTCATGATCAATGAATATATAAATTTGTTTATTATTTGTAGTTTACCGTTTTTCTTATAAATTGTATATTTTGATAATATCTTCTTTTACACGCTACGTGTTTGTATGTTACTTATAAATTGTCATCTTTATCCTTTTTTCATTTTGAAATTCAGTAACACGCTTGATAACGGTTGCGTAGTTTTCACGGTCATTCACTCTTATAACACTCTCGAGGAATACCTCATGATTTGGTCGATCAGCGGTGCGTCGATGATCATGAGTTTTCTCACTCTCAAGTCATCCCCTTGAGGAAACCATGTCTATTAAACCCCCTTATCCTACCTATTTGTTTGTCGTATACTTTTTCTTATTTTGTTTATTTTCTAACATATTTAGATTATTTTTCCTTACATGCTTAATCCCTTTCCTTATTCCCCATATTTGGTGTCATATTTAAATTATTTTGCTTGATTCCTTTTCTTATTGCAGTTTCTAGAGAATTTCTTTGTCTTACTTAATATTTAGTTTTCACTGCTTTATCCACTATTATTTGATATTTTAATTGTGTATCATTTTTCATTACTTGCTAATTGTTATTATTTTTATAACTGTCATTCCGCTCATATCCTCCTCCATTTGGAATCTCATTTCTTTTTATTTTGTAACGATTGCGTGATCACATGGGCGTTCATTTCTAAAACACCTGTGTCAGAAAATGTCTTGTGGATTGGTCAATCCTCGGTGTGTCGACGTCCATGAGCTTTCCCACTCTGAAGTTGTCCGCTTGAGAGAACCGCGTCTACACCCACTTCGTGCTCTTTAGATCTTGACCATGTCTCCTTTACTATGGAATACACATCATGTTACACCTAAGGAGTCGCGACGCCCATGGTGCATCAAGATTAATAGTGAAAGTTTGTCATGAGTCTTAAGGATTCTCAATCCCAAAAAGGACGCCTTCATAATCTATGTGCATTTAAATTATTTTATTTCCCTTATTCCCTTTATTTGTTTCCTTATTTAAACTATTATATTCTTCTGTATTTAACCTTTTTTCTTTTTCTCTTTATTTGTTTCCTTATTTAAATTATTTACTACGTGTTTAATCCCTTTTCCAATTTTCTTGATATGCTTTCTTGTGTGATGTTTCTATTTCATGTTTAATTTTTTCCAACAATATGTGTTTATTTGAAACAACTTATGACATGTTTATTTCTAATCTCATTTATTTCTTTTTGTCGCCTTATTAAATATTTATTGATTTTTTAAATTATTTATGGTGGTACCGCTTTTCATTATGTGTTAATAGCTTTGTAAATAGTCATTCTATTCATATTTCCCCCACTTAGGAACTTCTCACTATCACACATTGTACACATGAGTTGTGTTTTGCACTTCTCCCAAATTCTTTCAAAACCTATTTAGAGAGTTGGCAAATACGTGGGGTGAATGGATAGTTTTACTACCATGTGACCACATGTCTTCTCGCATAAGAAAACCTTTCAGCCTGTGTCTACCCAACTCTTAGAAATTTATGTTAGGTCATGCATGCATTATCCCTAGGAGGTCTCGATATCCTTGGGGTATTGAAGCCATTAGTTTGACTTTTCCCAAAGTCCAAAGAGATTAACAATCTCGAAAAGGACATTATCATATCTATTTGTATTTTTTTAAGAGGTCTGTCACGACCCGAATATAGGTTCGGATCGAGACACGGGACAAGAAACCCCAAGAGTCTCCAAGTCTACCCATGGCATGAATGTGAAATCTATCTCAATCATAAAAAAATGAAAGATCAACATATTTAACATAGCGGAATTCTGAAAATCTCATAACATCGGAATACATAACTCAAGTCTGAAGCTGATTACATTCTATGTTTGAAAAGCCTCTACTACTGATGAGTTTATGGGACTAGACCCCAACTAACACACTACAGTTTGAAACTGAAAATACATATACGAATGAAAAGAAGGGCCCTCGAAAAATGAGGACTCACCAACTGAGACTGGGAGATACTGATATTGAGAGTCTGGCTAATGGTGGGGCTGAGCCTGGATATCTGGGCTTGTATCATGAAATGATACATCATAGAGTATGTGGTCAGTACATGGAATGTACCAAGTATGTAAGGTAGGTAAAACTGCTAAGTAAGTTAAATCATAAACCATGCATATCATAAAACACAATTCAAGATAAGGTTCTGAGAGTAGGGCTTACATGTTATTTTCTGAAATCATGATCTGAACATAACTGAATCGAATGACCCAAAGCGGAAAATGGATAATCATAAGTAAAATTGAACATTGGGTTAAACCTGCTAAAAATATAATATCATGACAGATGAACGTGCATAACTGAAATCATGAGGAACAATAGGAGACTCTTCATATAACCGACATTACCACGATAGAGCTTACGTGGTCCCAACTATCACACTCAAGTGGGCAGAGTCGTCCAAATCCTTGCCATGGCTAAGAATGCTACCATGATATTGATATCAAGCTGAAGGCCCCTTGGGGCAGGGGAATCTCACAAGGGAGATCCCACATAATCTGAACATACCTACGTTGGCACGTAGTTTTGAGGTATAGGGTTGACTGACCCTTAGCCTACTCGGAGCTAGACACTACTTCCAAAAATATCCATATGCTCTCCATCATTTTTAACAATTGTCTAATGATGAAGCTGACTCATAACATACATGCATAAATCTGAAATCATAACATGAGGAGCCTTGGGCTCAAACCATACCACAAACTGAAAATAGTGGGAGTGTAGACTCAAAAAAATCTATGTGGTAAGCTAATACATGAAGTTTAGATAAATTCATGAAAACATACTTGATCATATGGGCTTCCCCAATACATAAATATGCTTGACATAGACTTGATCATATGGGCTTGCCCAATACCTAAATATGCTTGACATAGACTTGATCATCCAAAAACATGAACATAGACATGGGTAATTCAAAATCATACTTTATTTATAAACATCTCATCATGCTTGAATACATATTTCATAGATCTCAACTTTTCATAAACTTTCATAGATGGGCATCATAATTTATAAAACTTGAAAATATAATTCATAATTGAAAACATTATAAAACATTCCCATTAGTCATAATTCAACATTAAAAACATGCTTAGATCATACCCATGATTGAAACTTAGAGAATTCACGTTTTGGGTCAAAACTCCAAAAATTCATCAACTAGAATTTCATGAATTAAAGAGGGATTGGAATGGGTGTGGATGGATACACCCATTCATAGCCTTACATACCTCTAGAGATCTAATTTCGCAACTTCCTTGATTACCCAATGGAAATTTGGGAAAGAACTTGAGGAATCTAGGCTTGATCATCCTTAGGAGCTTCTATACTTGTATGCATGGAAGTGAATAGGACTAGAATGAACTTACCCCTCTTGAAACACATTATTCTGAGCTTAAAACGACGTAGTTTAGGCCTTATGAACTGAGGAATTACAGAAAAACCCTTAATAAATTTGCAGGGAAAAATGTACTTGTCACGCCCCACCCTGGGGGTATGACTGGCACCTGGTGCCCTAGTAGGACCTGGACTGCTAACTGGTGGGCCTAGACACATCTGGAAGTTTATTGGATGA
>JACEIK010002529.1:187479-207183 GCA_018107945.1 Datura stramonium
TTTATAAGTTGCATTCCTGGAATGCAATTTATAAGTCGCATTTTGCCTTGCGACGCGCTGACTTGGCGCTTGTCCGATCTTTCCCCGGGCCTTTTTCTAGAATGTATGGCTTTCAAATACTCTTAACCAATACGCGAATAGGCCATCTATGTGCCTAAAATTTACGGGGTGTAACAGTACTGCCAGTCCCTACGAGGGACTGGATGACTCGTGGTCTACTCTCGTTGCCTGCACTGGAAATTTATCACCACTGGCCACCACGAGGGACACAACGACTCATGGTGTGCCCTACGGCAACATCCGCTCCCTCCAGTGTCTGAATGGTCCATTTCGCCTGACCATCCGTTTGTGGGTGAAATGTTGTGCTGAGCTTAACCTAGGTACCAAGGCCCTTTTGAAACGATCTCCAAAACTGGGAGGTAAACTGAGTACCTCTATTTAATATGATGGAAAAGGGCACTCCATGAAACCGAAATAACTCCCGAATGTACAACTTAGCATAATCCTCCGTTGAATCAGTAGTTTTGACCGGTAAGAAATGAGTTGCTTTAGTCAACCTTTCAACAACCACCCAAATAGAGTCATACTGTCGGCGTGTATGAGGAAAACCTGTAATGAAGTCCATATTGATCTCCTCCTAATTCCAAGTAGGGATAGTAATGTCTTGAAGCACACCTCCAGGTCTTTGATGTTCCACTTTCACTTGTTGACAATTCAGACACTTTTCCACAAACTTTTCTTTGTCCTTCTTCATGCCATTCCACCAATAGACTTCCCGTAGGTCACAATACATATTTGTGGAACCTGAATGGATAGAGTATCTGGAACCATGAGATTCATGCAACATCCGCTCCCTCAAGTCACCAGCATCCGATACACACAAACGACCCTAATATCAAAGCACACCATCTCCCCCTTGGGAGAAGACCTCGACCTTCTGATTCTGGACCACTTCCTTTAACTTCACCAAAATAGGATCCTCTTCTTGCCTGGCCTTAACATCTGTCACTAAAGATGATTCTGATCTATTTTGAACAATGACCCCACCATCCGTCGAGTCAACCAGACGAAATCCTAGTCTTGCAAGTCGGTGCAAATCCTTTACTAACTCCTTCCTTTCCTCATCTACATGAGATACACTCTCCATGGAAAGCCTACTAAGAGTGTCTGTCACTACATTTGCCTTGCCCAGATGATAAAGGACACTCATATCATAATCTTTAAGAAGCTCCAACCACCTCCTATGATGTAGCTATAGATCCTTCTAGGTGAACACCTACTATAGGCTTTTGTGGTCCGTAAACACATCTACATGGACCCCATACAGATAGTGTCTCCAAATCATCAAGGCAAATACTACCACCGCAAACTCAAGATCATGAGTCGGGTAATCTTTTCATGAACCTTCAGCTGCCTGGAAGAATAGGCTATAACTTTACCGTGCTGCATCAATACACAACCAAGGCCGATCCTCGAAGCGTCACAATATACCACAAACCCCTCGGTACCCTCAGGTAGGGTCAACACTGGTGCTGAGGTGAGTCGAGTCTTCAACTCTTTGAAGCTCCTCTGACCATTGAAACTTCACTTTTTTCTGGGTCAATTTAGTCAACGGGGCTACAATGGATGAAAACCCCTCAACAAATCTCCGATAATAACCAGTTAAACCTAAGAAACTCCTGATATCCAATGGATTCACCGGTCTAGGACAATTCTTCATCGCTTCTATCTTTTGAGAGTCTACTTGTACACCATCACTTGACACCACATGACCCTAAAAAGGCCACTGAGTTCAAGAAGAACTCACATTTGCTGAACTTAGCATACAACTGGCGATCCTTAAGAGTCTGTAGCACCACCCTCAAATAAGAGGCATGCTCCTCCTCGCTCCGAGAGTATATGAGGATATTATCTATGAACACAATCATGAACATATCCAAATATGTCTTGAACACCCTGTTCATCAAATCCATAAGAACTGCAGGCGCATTCGTTACTCAAAAAGACATAACTACAAACTCATAGTGACCATACCGAGTTCTGAAGGCTGTCTTCAGAATATTACTCTCTCGAACCCTAAGCTGATGGTATCCGGATCTGAGGTCTATCTTCGAAAAGCACTTTGCACCCTGAAGCTGGTCAAACAAATCGTCAATCCTGGGGAGAGAATACCTGTTCTTGATGGTAATTTTTTTCAATTATCGATAATCAATACACATTCGAAGGGAACCATCCTTCTTGCGGACAAAGAGAACTGGCGCACCCCATGGGGACTTGCTAGGTCTGATGAATCCCTTGTCTAAGAGGTCTTTTAACTGCTCCTTCAACTCCTTTAGCTCATCTGGCGCCATTCTGTAAGGAGGGATGGATATAGGCTGCGTATCGAGAAGAAGGTCAATACCAAAATCGATCTCCTGCTCGGGAGGGATTCCTTGTAAATCATTTGGAAACACCTCTGGATACTCACACACTACAGGAACTGACTGGATAGTCAGGGTTTTGGACATAGCATCCTTAACCCTAACTAGATGGTACACACAACCTTTAGAAATCATTCTTCTAGACTTAAGGTAGGAAATAAAGCGACCTAAAGGCACAGCTGAACCGCCCTTCCACTCTAAGATTGGCACACCCGAAAATCTGAACTCTACTGCATGGGTTTTACAATTGACTGAGGCATATCATACATGTAACCAATCCATGCCGAAGATAACGTCAAAGTCGATCATGGCTAACTCTACTAAATCTGCTGAGGTGACTTTCTGAAGAACCGTGACAGGGAAATTTCTATATACCCGTCGAGCTATAACTGAATCACCTACTGGAGTAGAGACTGAGAAGGGTTCTGATAGGATTTCGTGACTAACTCCAAAATTACTAGCAACATAGGGCATCACAAAATATAAAGTAGCCCATGGATCTAATAATTCATATACATCAAGGTGGAATACTCGTAACATACTAGTGACTACATATGGATAGACCTCCTACTCCTAACAAGATTCTAGGGCATAGAATTTGTTTTGACGTTAGATTACCACCCGCACTAGTAGTTTCCCCCTGCTGGGCTGGGCGTGCTAGTGGAGCTGCTAAATTGGAGGCTGGACCTCGGCCCCTATCATGACCCTGTCTAGCTGTTGGGCAATCCCTAAGCATATGTTCGGGCTTCCCACACCAGAAACAAGCACCTGACTACTAAGCGTTGACCCACGTGTCTCCGGCCACACCTGCTACACTTTGGAGTGCTGGTCTCTGCGGATCTGCTACTCTGACCTCTAGAGCCTACTGATAGTCCCCTCTGATCGCGCTTGGATCTGGATGGCACACTCATAGACAAAGGCGCTGTGGTTAAAGACCTCTAGTGGGATTGTTGACGGTGCCCACTAGGTCTCTACTGGAAGAATCTGAAGCTATCAGTCATGGCTCTCTTAGCCTTTCTCTCCCGCTCACTCATCTACACCGCCTCCATCTGTTGGGCGTACAGGACTATCCGAGCATAGACAATGTCCTGAAGAAGCATCACGGTCTGGCAATCCCTGAACAAGTAGCCTGCTATGTGATGCATGAACCGACTCACTCAGTCTCTCTGATCAGCCACTAGCTCTAGCGTATACTTGGACAAACGAGTGAACTCCAAAGCATACTTCTGGACTGCCATGTTACCCTGCTTCAGGTTCACAAACTTCGCTGCTTTAATCTCCATCATCTCACGAGGGAAGAATCGATCCATAAATGTGGTGTGGAACTCATCCCAACCAATGGGCCCCGCTCCAACTACCCTGCTATCCTTCCATTGCCTGAACCAGATGTGCGTGACCCTTTTCAACTGATACGAGGCTAGGTTTGCGCTCTCATCCTCGGTCACTCCCATGATCTGAGTGATCTTCAGCACTTCACTAATAAACTCATGTGGATCCTCGTCCACCTTCTATCTAAGGAACTCCAAAGGGTTCATCCTAAAAAAATCTCTAACCCTCACCACCACCACATTCTCGTTCTGAGGGATATGTGCTAACGTCTATTGATTGACTTGGGCTGTCAAGGCCTGAGCTAGCATCTAAATGGCAGCCCTAAACTCTACATGGGCCACCTGCTCGGGTACATGATCCTCATGGGTTGGTGGGGCCTGCTGGTGCCAATCTCCATTGACATTCTCATGGCCATCTCCAATCCTGTTTCTTCTTCCGTTAACTCAGCGAGGAGGCATGATTATGCAAATGCATATAGCACGAGCTAGAAGAATAGAGAGATATTTCATCGCACGACATAGATCATGAAAGGAGGGGACATTTCCTAAATGTCTTGTAGCCTCTTCGTCATAAGTGTGGCGCACTTCACACCCACAAAAAAGACTCTACTTAACATGGCTTTCAGACACCCCAGGACACTTCAAAACCTAATGCTCTGATACCAAGTTTGTCACAACCCAAACATAGGCCCAGATCAAGACATGGGACAAGGAACCCCGAGAGGCTCCAAGTCGACCAATGGCATAAACATGATGTATAACTCATTCATAAAAAAATGAAAGATCAACATAATTAACATAGCGGAAGTATTAAATTCTCATAACATCGGATTACATAACTTAAGTTCGAAGTTGATTACATTCAATGTATGAAAAGCCTCTACTATGACGAGTTGATGTGACAAAACCCCAACTAACACACTATAGTCTGAAACTGAAAATACAAATACGACTTAAAAGAAGGGCCCTAGACTGATGCTGAGAGCCTGGATAATGGCAGAGCTGAGCCTGGATATCTGGGGTTGTATCACGAAATGATACAGTATAGAGTATGCGGTCAGTACATGGAATGTACCAAGTATGTAAGGTAGGTAAAACTGCTAAGTAAGTAAAATCATAAACCAAGCATATCATAAAACACAATTCAAGATAAGGTTCTGAGAGTAGGGCTTACATGCTATTTTCTGAAATAATGATCTGAACATAATTGAATGTCATAACTGAATCAAATGACCCAATGATGAAAGTGGATAATCATAAGTAAAACTAAACATTCGGTCAAACCTGCTGAAAACATAATATCATGATTGATGAACATGCATTAATGAAATCATGAGGAACAATGGGAGACTGGTCATATAACCGACATTACCATGATAGAGCTTGTGTGGTACTGACTATCACACTCAAGTGGGTAGGGCCGTCCTAAGCTTTGCCAGGGCTAAGAATGCTACCATGATATCGATATCAAGCTGAAGGCCCTTTGGTGGCATGGGAAGCTCACAAGGGAGGTCACAAATAATCTGAACATACCTACGTTGGCGCGTAATTCTGAGGTATAGGGTTGACTAACCCTTATCCTACTCAGTGCTAGACACTACTCCCAAAAACATGCATATGCTCTCCATCATTTTTATCCATCATCAAATGACGGAGCTGACTCATAACATACATGCATAAATATGAAATCATAACATGAGAAGCCTTGGGCTCAAACCATACCACAAGCTTAAAACAATGGCATTTTAGACTCAAAAAAATCTATGTGGTAAGCTAATACAGGAAGTTTAGATAAATTCATGAAAACATACTTGATCATATGGGCTTTCCCAATACTTAAACATGCTTGACATAGACTTGATCATTCAAAAACATGAACATAGGCATGGGTAATTCAAAATCATACTTTCTTCATAAACATCTCATCATGCTTGAATACATATTTCATAGATTTCAACTTTTCATGAACTTTTATGTATGGGCATCATAATTTATAAAACTTGAAAATATAATTCATAATTGAAAACATTGTAAAACATGTCCATTAGTCATAATTCAACATTAGAAACGTGTTTATATCATACCCATGATTAAAACTTAGAGAATTCACGTGTTGGGTCAAAACCCCATAGATTCATCAACTAGAATTTTATGAATTGAAGAGGGAATGGGCATGGGTTTGGATGCATACACCCATTCATAGTCTTACATACCTGTAGAGATCTGATTTCACAACTTCCTTGATTGCCCAATGGAAATTTGGGGAAGAACTTCAGGAATCTAGGCTTGATCACCCTTAGGAGCTTCTAGACTTGCATGCATGGAAGTGAATAGGTCTAGAATGAAATTAACCCTCTTAAAACACATTATTCTAAGCTTAAAATTACATATTTTTTGCCTTAGAAATTTAAGAATTATGGAAAAGCCCTTAATAAATTTGCTGGGAAAAACATATTGTCAGTCCCCATGAGGGACTGGATGACTCGTGGTCTACTCTCGTTGCCTGCACTGGAAATTCATCACCACTGGCCACCACGAGGGACACCACGACTCTTGGTGTGCCCTACAGCTCGTGGTGACCACCCATTAGGGACACTACCAAAAACATTCAATCTTCAACCAACTTTACCACGGACCACTAAATGAATTGTGGTGCTGACC
Organism: Datura stramonium; assembly: GCA_018107945.1. Classification (NCBI taxonomy): domain Eukaryota; kingdom Viridiplantae; phylum Streptophyta; class Magnoliopsida; order Solanales; family Solanaceae; genus Datura; species Datura stramonium. Next base: position 193,889 of record JACEIK010002529.1, read on the forward strand.
ACGACTTGTGGTCACCTCAAAACTCAAAATTTTAACCCAGTCCAAGATCCTCCCCACGATTCACTCAATGACTCATGGTAAACCCCAAGGGTCATTGGAAAACTCGTCCTGTGACCTGGTGTAGAAAATCCTGTTTTCTCCGCTTCAACTCACAGGTTTGATCTTAGGATTTTTGGGGTATTACAAGCTCAATATGCCTAAAAATGTAGACTATTTGCTCCTTAGGTGGGATGGATAAAACTAGCATCTTGTGATGTAGGATTTTAATAAAAATTTCACGTCATGTAAGTAGGAAGAAGCCAAATAAAGAAGAGCATTCCATTTAAGTTGTAGCTTTACTTTTTGAATATTTTATTTCTTGTAATATTTCATTATGTAAATAAAGCATTAATTCATTTATGTTATTTTATGTATTTGGGATTGTACTGAAGCAAATGAAATGATACATTATGGCATATTTATCTCTCAAAATGCGCTAGGCCTTCCTCTAGCACGAAAGTGGCTCCTAAAATTAGAAAACACATAAATGTGTTTATTTTCTTCAACCTTTAATTTACGTCATATTATGCTAGATTTTAATTACTAATTTAATCTTGTTTTATTTTTGTTCTATTATCCCCCTTCCTAAGGTTGAGTTGTGTATAACTGCTCGCCATATCTTTCTCTTAGTCGGTTCAAAAAAAGTAGGAAGACAATGAATGTCAGTAACAGTTTAGTAGACATAATTGATACAACCACTCCAAGAGATTCCATAGAGAGTTTAGAGAGGAGGTATCCACCCGAGTTAATTATATGATACTAAGGATGGAACAAAGGATTTTGGAACTTCAAGGGGAATTATCTCAAGTTCATAATGCAACCAACTTGTCGGTCCCAATGAAAACTTCGTTGGAACCAAAAATCGAGGTTCATGCCCCTACCAAGCCTCATGTCGCTTTTACAAGTCTTCCTATGTCATCCCATTAAATCTCATATCCTCAAAACAATTCTAGTCATATATACTCTCTTCCTCAGAATAACATACACTACCCACACAATGCATACCCAACTCCATCAAACGTGCATCAAAATCAAGTTGCCTCAAAAGGTCCACCCACTATATCTAATATTCATTACTTACCTCCCACATCTACATCCAACATGTCTTACACCCATTCTCCTGGAAATCATACCTTGAACCCCATTTACATTGATACTGCTCTACTCACTCATCACCTAGGAGAATCTGGACTCTCTAAGAAAGATAGGTTGATACAGACTATGGCTGAGGAGCTAAAGAAGATTACCAACCAAATAAAAAATATTGAAGGGGACAAAGGGATAGGAGGCCTAAATTATGAAGAATTATACATACATCCTGATGTCGAACTACCAGTGGGGTACAAACCTCCAAAGTTTGAAATGTTCACTGGAACTGGTGATCTGAAAGCCCACTTAAGGATGTATTACGATAAGCTAATTGGAGTGGGGAGAGATGGAATGAATTTTCTCATGAAAAGTTTGACTAGAGATGCTCTCAATTGGTACTTAGAGCAAAATCTGAGAAAATGGATTAATTGGGCTGATACGGCTGCAGCTTTCATAGAGCGATTCAGTTTCAATATAGAGAATGCACCGAATTTGCAATACATTCAGAACTTGAAAAGAAAGCCTACAGAGACATTCAGGGAATATGCTACCCGTTGGAGGTCCGAGGCCGCCAGAGTGCGACCTCCAATGGAGGAAGTTCAAATGAAGGATATATTCATGCAGAATTTTGATCTGCAAGTGTATAATAGGTTGATGCTGGTTCGTGAGAAGAGTTTCACTGAAATCATCAAATTAGGCAAAAAGACTGAGGACGGTATCAACAATGGTACCATTATCAATTGGGGAGCATTGCAAACAGCTAGCAATACTTTGCAGTCTGGTAAGACCACTGAGAACAAGAACATGAAAGAGGTGAATATTTTATCGCCTATAGAAGGGCCAAAAACTCCTTGGAGCTACCAAGAACCTCCACTCCAATACCAAATGCCTCCATTTCAATCTCCTGCACCAACATACAATCACACAATGCCATTCTACAACCCTGCTGCTTATCCTATCCATAATGCACAACCTACACATTTTTAGTTCCTCCACCTGCACTCCAAAGGCCACCAGTTTATCAAAATCAACAATCTCACTAGCCTTTGAGACCCCCGAGTGAATTTCCATGTAGTATACTCCTTTGGGTTAGCCTATAACCCAATTGTACAAAAAAATAAAGGTTGCCAGCTATATCACTCTAATTCCTGCAATAATGATGGGTACACATGCAAAATGGCTCGTCATGCTAAGGTTTGTGATTATCATTTAGGGATGAAAGGGCACACCATGGAAGAGTGTCACATTTTGAAAGATAAGATTCAAGCATTTATTGATACCAAGGTGATACACCCGAAATTAAAGTTTATGCCACTTAGGATATTGAAGTTGAAAGCTATCTTCAGTTTGATTTGTTCCCTCATTTGAATGATTTTACTACTTGTACTCTAAACTACGTCGTACCTGATTTCCGTTTATGAGGGATACGTAGGTATCCCAATGGGACTCGATCTATATCTTAATAAAATCTCTTTTTCCCCCCTTTTGTCGAGTTTGAAACTGGGGTAGAATTCTTAAGAGTATCTCAAAAATTCCATAGATCAAGCTCTTTTACATAACTGGGCAGAATTTTTGAGAGGATCTCAAAAATTCCATAAATCAAGCTTTTCTACATAACTGGGGGAGAAATTTTTGAGTGGTCCTAAAGAATTTTATAGAAATGACACCTCAAGATAAAACAAATGTCTATAAAAGGATGTGACATCCAGCCTGATCGCAAATTCAAAGTTTATAAGATCAGGATAGCAACAGACATATAGAGGAACAAATAAACCTTTCCCCTTTTAACTTATAATTCTTCTTTGGACACAGGAGCTACAGGTACAAATTTGCAATCATTCTGTATATAATCAGGATTCACGAAGGTATTCGTTATCTACAGTAAAGCTAAACTACTTGAAGTTTGTCCATGAACAGGGTTAAGCACTACCCTCTTAGTAAGTTACTCAAAGCTGAACATTATTTTATTTAAAGCTAAGTATTGTTATTTTGATTTCTTAATGGGCTAAGCACTACCCTCCAATTTTTTAAGGGCTAAGCGTTGTCCTATGAGTTAAGTACTACTCTAAAATTTAAAGGCTAAGCATTGTCCTATGTGTTAAGCACTACCCTAAATTTTAAGGTCTAAACACTGCCCTCCAATTTTTTAAGGGCTAAGCAATGTCCTATGGGTTAAGAACTACCCCAAATTTTAAGGGATAAGCATTGTCCTATGGGTTAAGCACTACCCTAAATTTTAAGGGCTAAGTATTATCCTATAGGTTAAGCACTACCCTCCAATTTTTTAAGGGCTAAGCATTGTCCTATGGATTAAGCATTATCCTAAATTTTAAGGGCTAAATATTGTCTTATGGGTTAAGGACTACCCTAAATTTTAAAGGGCTAAGCATTATCCTATCTGTTGGACATGTCAGAAACCAGGGCANATGGGTTAAGGACTACCCTAAATTTTAAAGGGCTAAGCATTATCCTATGGGTTAAGCACTACCTTTAATTTTTTAAGGACTAAGCACTTCCCTATGGGTTAAGCACTACCCTCAATTTTCTAAAGGCTAAACACTGCCCTATGGGTTAAACACTACCCTCCAATTTTTAAAAGCCTAAGCACTATCCTATGAGTTAAGCACTACCTTCAATTTTTAAGGGCTAAGCATTGCCCTATGGGTTAAGCACTGCCCTTCAATTTTTAAAGTTAAGCACCGCCTTCTAATTTTGATCGGGTTAAGCACTATCCTCTCAAAATTTAGTCGAGCTAATCGTTATTCTTGCAAAATATTATGCTATGCTTATTGACTAATCACTTTTATCCAGTATTTTAAAGTGTGCAGGTTACTATTGTGGTATTTCTAGTTACTCTCATAATATTGAATCAAGCTACTTTCAAGCTCCTATTCTCTTATGCTACTCTCGAGCTTTCAAGCTACTTTCAAGCTATTATCGTATTTCTTCAAGCCACTATTTTACTACTTTTAAGCTACTAATATTGTGCTACTCACCATTATTTTGAATCCTGGGTGAGTTAAGCACTACCCTCCAAATTTTAAAGGGAGAAGTTGTAATACCCCGAAGATGCCTAAGATTAGATCGGGGATCAAATCTCAAAGTTGGCTGAAAATTGAGAAAAATGTTGCAGAAAAGGCGACCTAACGGATCGTTGGTCCAACCAACGACCTGTTGAGATTAGTCGTGGGGAAATGCAGGCTTGGTGGCAGTGGAGGTAACGAGCTAAGTAATGACTCATTGGTTGTTACAACGAGTCGTCGTATGGAGCCGTGGTGGATAATGGTTCTCAGCTAAAGGGAAGGTAACGAGTCATCCAATGACCTGTAATAAGTAGTAATGAGTTGTGTGATGAGTCATTACCAAGTAGAAGGGAATTTCTAGAATTGAGACAGTGTACATGATGGAAGGTGACCACGAGTCGTGGTCACCAGTAACGAGTCGTGACGTCTCCTATTACCAGCCCCAAACGATTATTAGACACTATACTTAACGAGTGATGGCACGATTCATGGCCCAGGGTAACGAGTTGTTAGGTCTCGTGTGGTGACCCCTGTTGCCAGATTCGATATTTTCAGACATCAGGCAGTAGACCCAACGAGAGGTCCCAACGAGTCGTGGTCTCAATCAATGACTCATTGGGTAACCCGTTGGGACCCCGTCGACCAGATTTCAGACTTTAGCCCAAGGTTATTTTTTGTAATCTCCTACCTATTTAATCCTTAAACTACATCATTTTAGGTAAAATTTCATAGATATTAGAGGGATTGAACGGTTTTTCCCCTCATTATCAAGGTAAGCTTTTAGAAACTATCTTATTTACTCTCAAGAACTCTCAGGCAAGACTAGGGCTTTACACCCATTACAGCAGATCCAAGCTTCCTTCTCCAAGGAAATTCAACTCAGGTATGTGGGAATTCAGCAAGGGGATTGTTCTTCCCTTGTGTCCCCTAAAACTCTTCCTCAGTTCACTATCAGTTCTAGCCCTGAATTTTCGATTGTGAAGATATTGCTATCAGACCTTGTTTAACTCTTGAGGAATATTACATTATGCTAATTTTTTTTATTCTCCACCCATTTGTAATTAGAATGATGTTTTTTCCATTGAATGTGAATTTTATCCCTAACTCTTGAAAATGGAAACCAGAATCCTGCATAAGTATTGAAATTCTCGAAATTTCTTAAATCTTTCAGAGTTAGGGGTTTTATATAATATTTGTATGTGTTAGAAACTCATTAAAATATATGTTAGACAAATTTCAGTCAGAAAGTTTATATACTCAGAAATGTCAGCCTAGTCTCAGTCAGATTTTTAGCAACCTCCGGATTGACAAAAATAATGTTAGCTGATCAGTTTGACTAAAAAAATTCCCGAGGTGTCAATATCACCTCCCAATTATCAAAATCAGATCCAGAACTCATTATATAGGTCCACAAGGCAGTCATGATACTTAGACAGATAGCTCTGACTAGCCCTAAGACCCCAGTCAGATTACAGTTTTTTCTTAGACAGTTACGACGCTTCTAGATAAGCAGCTCTAACCAGTCTAGAACCCAGTTTTAGAATCTGGTCTGATAAGACTCTTAGGTTACCTTCAGTTATATATCCTTGACTAGTCTTGGACCTCAATTTCGAGCTATCAGCTTAGTATTTAGTTTAGGTATTCCAGTGGGAGCATGACTTAGCACCGACCGGACCGGGGTTCCAACGTACCTAGGTTCCCAGAACTCCGTTGCCAGTGTAGGTTATAGTATCTATTAGCCTGATTGGTCCTAGACTTTTGTAATCACCCAATTCATGCCTCTACACCCTGGCAAGGTATATTGGGTCCTACCGGTGGGGCGTATACATCGGTCTCCACGTTTAGCTCACGTGGTGACATGTCGGTTATAGACTCTCCAGCTAGTCAGTTCAGTCTAGTTTTAGTTCAGTTCAGATCAATGTTCCATACTTAGAACATGCTTTGACCATCAGACAGGGTCTTATAGACCACCTCAGTAGTTCAGCTATTCAGTTCAGTAGCTTTAGTTGGTCCTTGCATGCCTTTTCAGTTCAGCATTTTCTTTTACTTATCCCATGGTGTTATGTTTCTATCACTTACTCAGTACATTTAAAGTACTGACGCATACTTTTATGTTGTATCATTTCATGATACAGCTGCAGGTTCTTAGACCCAGCGTCGTTAGTCGTGTTGATCATATCTCCCTCTCTCAGCAGCAGAAGTGTGAGTCCTTATTTTTTTTTGAGGACATTATTTCATTATATTAGTTATGTTTATTACATTCAGTTGGACTTAGAGTTAGCTGGAGGCTTGTCCCAACAACTCATCAATTATATGGCTTTCAGACATAGATTTTTGTTTTCAGACTATTAGTGTAGCTCAAAATATTTTGATGTTTATGATCCAGTTTAAAATTCCCTCATAAGTTCTTTATGTTATTATTTCAAGCTTCCACTGTATGTATTTATATTACTCATAACACCAGTGTATGATAGACTAGGAGTTGACTTGGGTTTATTCGTGCCTCCAAGTACCGTGTCCCGTCCAGGGTGTAGACTCGGGGCGTGACAATCTTGGTATCATAGCACTAGATTTAGAGTATCCTCGGAGTGTCTGAAAGATGCATAGAATAGAGTCCTTTTCATGAGTGTGAAACGTGTCACACTTATGACAAGGAGGCTACAAGATGTTATTAGGAAATCTCTCTTTTATTCATACTCTTTATCATGCATTAAAGTTCAATCCCAGAAGCGTCCTTATAACTCGTGCTCTGTTTCGTTTCAGTGAATTATGCCTCCTAGACACGGTAATGGAAGAAGGGCCGGCAACACCAACAGACCTACCCCACCATCCCTAGTAGCCTCTTAGGATGACATAGTGTCCACTGCGGAGTTCAGGGCGGCTATCCAGCTGCTTGCTCAAACAGTCACCAATCAAGTGACACAGCAGGTGGTTCCAGTTAACACAAGCGGATCCGCAGTAGCTGCTAGGGTAAGGTACTTCGCACAAATGAACCCCCCATCATTTCAAGGATCTAAGGCGGGGGAGGACCCCCAAGAGTTCGTGGATGAGATCAAAAAGATTACCCGCATTATGGGTGTCAGCTCCTCTGAGAGTGTTGATTTGGCTTCCTACCAGCTAAAAGGGGTAGGCTAGGTTTGGTATGAACAGTGGAAAGAGGGGCGGCCAATAGGAGCAGGACCGGTAGAGTGGGAGGAGTTCAACATAGCCTTCTTGGACAGATTTTTTCCCTCGGGAGCTGAGGGAGGCAAAAGTGGCTGAGTTTATGAGCTTGAGATAGGGCAACAGGACCATAGAAGAATACGCATTGGAGTTTACCAAGCTGTCTAAGTACGCTCCAAAGATGGTAGTCGAGCCAAGGTTTCGCATGTTGAAGTTTGTGAACGGAGTGCCGAACCTAGTCCTCAAGGAGTGCAGGACAGCTATGCTGATTAGGGATATGGACCTCTCCAGCCTGATTGCTATGCCCAGCCGATTGAGGCTGAAAAAAGGAAGGACATAGTGCGAAAGAATAAACGGGCAAGGACTGGCCAGTCAGATTACGGCCATTAGAGGTCTAGCGGTAGTAGCCGCCCATAGCAGCAGAGCAACAACAATAGAGAGCCCCAGTACCCAACTCAGCTAGCGCCCCAACCTTTCGGTCCCGCCAGGATCGGAGGGGTGGAACATCTGGATCTCAGTCTCAGAGCTACAGTGCCGGGAACAGATATCCAGCTTGCCCCAAGTACGGAAGAACCACCTGGAAGAGTGTCTTCAGGGTTGAGAGGGCTATTTTGGTTGTGGACAGCTTGATCATCGGCTTAAAGATTGCCCATCAGTAGGAAGGGGGAGAGCACAATCAACCACATCATCAGCTCCAGTAGGCTGACCAGCTCAGCAGGCCAACATATCAGGTACGGATGGCGGTCAGCGCCAAAACCATTTTTATGCATTGTATTCCCGTTAGGATCAGGAGAGCTCACCTGACGTAGTCACGGGTATGTTAAGCCTCTTTCATCTAGATGTGTATGCCCTCCTAGATCCAAGAGCCACCCTCTCATTTATGACTCCCTACATAGTAGTCCAGTTCGATATCAGTCCAGAGGTCCTTTCAGAACCAATCACAGTCTCCATCCCTGTTGGCGAGTCAGTTAGAGCTAGTCGGGTGTATAGAAACTGTCCAGTCTCGATCTTGAATAAAGGTATTCCAGCTGATCTCGTAGAGTTATACATGGTTGATTTTGACCTTATCCTTGTTATGGATTGGTTACACTCCGATTATGCCTCAGTCGACTGCAGAACTAGAGTTGTCAAGTTTCAGTTTCCAAATGAACCAGTGTTAGAATGGATGGGCATAAGTTCAGCATCTAAGGGTAAGCTCATTTCCAAGGGATGTATTTATCATCTAGTTCGGGTTAAGGATTCCAACTCTAAGACCCCAACTATCTAGTCAGTTCCAGTGGTTAGCGAGTTCCTAGGTGTATTTCCTGAGGATCTTCTCGGAGTTCCCCTTGAATGGGAAATAGACTTCGGAATAGACCTCCTCCTAGATACTCAGCCCATCTCTATCCCTCCTTACAAAATGGCTCCAGCTAAGCTTAAGGAGTTAAAGGAGCAACCAAAATATCTTCTTGACAAGGGTTTTATCAGACCTAGAATCTCTCCCTGGGGTGTTCCAGTCCTATTCGTGCGTAAGAAAGATCTTATCCTCAAAATGTGCATAGATTACCGTCAGCTGAACAAGGTCACAGTCAAGAACAGGTATCCCCTACCCAGAATTCGACCTGTTTGACCAACTTCAGGGAGCTAGTTGTTTCTCAAAAATCAATCTCAGGTCGGGGTATCATCAGTTAAGGGTCAGAGAGTGTGACATACCAAAAACGGTGTGCAGAACTTGGTATGGTCACTATGAGTTTGTGGTTATGTCCTTCAGGATAACAAATACCCCCACAACCTTCATGGACTTGATGAATAGGGTCTTCAAGCAGTATCTAGATATATTCGTCATTGTATTTATCAATGACATTCTGGTATACTCCAGAAAGGAGGAAGAGCATGCTAATCACTTGAGGATAGTGCTTCAGACGCTCAGAGACAGCCAGTTGTTCGCCAAGTTCAGCAAGTGTGAATTTTGGTTGAAGTCCGTGACTTTCCTAGGTCACGTGGTCTTGGGCGAAGATATTCAGGTTGATCCTCAAAAGATAGCAATAGTGAAAGATTGGCCCCAACCTACCTCTCCGACGGAAATCAGGAGTTTCCTGGGATTAGTTGGTTATTACCGACGGTTTGTGAAAGGCTTCTCCTCTATAGCATCTCCTCTAACTAAGTTAACTCAGAAGAAAGTGAAATTCTAGTGGTCAGATGCGTGTGAGAAGAGTTTCTAGGAGTTGAAGACTCGACTCACTACCGCTCCAATTTTGACTTTACTAGAAGGAATAGAGGGGTTGGTTGTTTATTGTGATGCTTCTAGAGTTGGACTCGGTTGTGTTCAGATGCAGCGGAGAAAAATAATAGCTTATGCCTCCAGACAGCTCAAGGTTCATGAGAAGAATTATCTAACTCATGACTTGGAGTTGGTAGCAGTGGTGTTTTCGCTAAAAATATGGAGGCATTACCTGTACGGGGCTCACGTGGATGTGTTCACAGATCACAAGAGCCTTCAGTATGTGTTCATTCAGAAGGACCTAAATCTTCGACAGAGAAGGTAGTTGGAGCTACTGAAAGACTACGACATGAGTGTGCTATATCACCCGAGCAAAGCTAATATGGTGGTTGATGCACTAAACAGGTTTTCTATGGGGAGCGTAGCTCATGCTGAAGAGGGCAAGAAAGAAATGGTAAAGGATATCCACAAGCTAGCTCGGTTGGGAGTATAGTTGGTGGATTCAGCCGAAGGTGGAGTGGTAACGCAAAGTGGGTCAGATTCTTCCTTGGTAGTTGAAATGAAGTACAGAAAGGACCAAGATCCCATCTTACTCAAGCTTAAGGAAGCAGTTCTCAGAAAAGAAATAGAAGCTTTCTCCAAAGGGGGAGATGGTGTGCTCCATTACCAAGGTAGGTTATGTGTACCAAATGTCGGTGAGTTGAGACATCAGATATTGGCTGATGCACACAGTTCTAGATATTCCATTCACCCTGGTGCTACCAAAATGTACCGTGATCTACAGGATATTTACTGGTGGAATGGCATGAAAAGAGATATTGCTGAATTTGTAGCCAAGTGCACGAACTACCAACAAGTTAAAGTAGAACACCAGAGACCAGGAGGTATGACTCAGGATATATGTATATACCTACATGGAAGTGGGAAGAATTAAATATGGACTTCATTATGGGTCTACCTCTAACTCTTAGGCAACATGACTCGATCTGGGTAATAATGGACCGGATGACTAAGTCAGCTCACTTCCTCCCAGTTAAAACCACAGACTCAGTCGAGGACTATGCCAGACTTTACATCTGAAAGTTAGTCAGACTTTATGGGGTACCCCTATCTATTATCTCAGACAGGGGTACCTAATTTACCTCTCATTTCTGAGGTCTTTTCATAGGGGACTTGGTACCCAAGTCAAAATCAGCATAGCTTTTCACCCGCAAACAGATGGGCAAGCTGAGCAGACCATTCAGACCCTAGAAGATATGTTGAGAGCGTGCACGATAGATTTTAAGGGCAATTGGGATGACCATTTGCCTCTTATCGAGTTTGCATACAACAACAACTACCACTCTAGCATTCGGATGGCCCCGTATAAGGCATTATATGGTAGAAGGTGTAGATCACCTATAGGGTGGTTTGAGGTTGGTAAAGCTACCTTGATAGGGACAAACTCAGTTCACGAGGTAATGCAAAAAGTTCAACTCATCCAAGAAAGATTGAAAACAGCTCAGAGCCGTTAGAAATCTTATATCGATGTGAGGAGAAAAGAGTTGGAGTTTGCAGTTGATGACTGGGTTTATTTGAAAATTTCGCCCATGAAAGGGGTAATGATATTTGGGAAGAAAGGGAAACTAAGTCCCAGGTATATGGGACCCTATAGAATTTTGAGGCGTATTGGCAATGTAGCCTATGAGCTAGAATTACCTTCAGAATTAGCAGTTGTGCACCCAGTATTCCATGTGTCTTTAGTGAAGAAGTGCATTGGTAATCCAACTTCAGTTGTTTCATTAGAAAGTGTGGGGGTGAAAGATAGTCTCTCTTATGAAGAAGTCCCAGTCCAGATTCTTCACCATCAAGTTTGTAAGTTGAGGAACAAAGAAGTAGCTTCAGTCAAAGTCTTGTGGAGGAATCAGTAGGTTGAGGGAGCTACGTGGGAGGCCGAAGAAGATATGATGGCCAAATACCCACACTTGTTCCCTTCCGGCTCAATTTCAGTTTAAGATACCAATTTCCTCCCTAAAACTCTATTTAATTCATGTGTTCTAGTTTCTTTCATGTGATTGATCATGAGTATGATTAGTGAATTCAGTTTAGACTTGTAGTTCAGTTCGGAGGAAGTCATTCCATTAGTTTTCAGTCTTTATTGTCATTATTTGAACATAGTGATTTCAATTCACTATTTTTTGTGTATTTCCAACATTCGAGGATGAATGTTCCTAAGGGGGAGATTTTATAATACCCCGAAGATGCCTAAGATTAGACATGGGATCAAATCTGGAAGTTGGCTAAAAGTTGGGAAAAATGTTGCATAACGGGCGACCTAACGGATCGTTGGTCCAACCAACGACCCGTTGGGAGTAGTCGTGGGGAAATGCAGGCCTAGTGGCGGTGGAGGTAACAAGCGAAGTAATGACTCGTTGGTTGTTACAATGAGTCATCGTATGGAATCGTGATGGGTAATGGTTCTCAATTAAAGGGAAGGTAATGAGTCATCCAACAACCTATCATAATCAGTAACGAGTCATGGGATGAGTCATTACCAGGTAGAAGGGAATTTCTGGAATTGAGGCAGTGTACATGACGGAAGGTGACCACAAGTTGTGGTCACTAGTAATGAGTCGTGACGTCTCCCACTACCAGCCCCAGACGGTTATTAGACACTATACTTAACGAGTGATGGCACGAGTCGTGGCCCAGGGTAACGAGTTTTTAGGTCTCGCATGGTGACCCCTGTTGCTAGATCCAGTATTTACAGACTTCAGGACGTAGACCCAATGAGAGGTCCCAACGAGTCATGGTCTCAACCAACGACTCATTGAGTGACCCTTTGGGACCCCGTCGACTAGATTTCAGATTTTAGCCCAAGGTTATTTTTTGTAATCTCCTACCTATTTAATCCCTAAACTACATCGTTTTAGGTAAAATTTCAGAGATATTAGAGGGATTGAACGGTTTTTCCCCTCATTCTCCATGTAAACTTTTAGAAACTAATCGTATTTCCTCTCAAGAACTCTCAGGCAAGACTAGGGATTTACACCCATTAAAGTATATCCAAGCTTCCTTCTCTAAGGAAATTACACTCAGGTATGTGGGAATTTAGCAAGGGGATTTTTCTTCCCTTGTGTCCCCTAAAACTCTTCCTCAGTTCACTATCAATTCTAGCCCTGAATTTTCGATTGTGGATATATTGCTATCAGACCTTGTTTGAATATTATTCTATGCTAATTTTTAATGTTTTCCACCCATTTGTAATTAGAATGATGTTTTTTCCATTGAATGTAAATTTTAGCCCTAACTCTTGAAAACAAAAACTAGAATCCTGCATAAGTATTGAAATTCTCGAAAATTTCTTGAATTTTTCAGAGTTAGGGGTTTTCTATAATAGTTTTATGTGTTAGAAACTCATTCAAATATAGTTAGAAAAATTTCAGTCAGAAAGTTTATATACTCAGAAATGTCAGCCTAGTCTCAGTCAGATTTTTAGCAACCTTCGAGTTGACTAGAATTGTCACGCCCCGCCTTGGGGGGTATGACTGGCACCTGGTGCCCTGGTAGGACCTGGACTGCTAACTGGTAAGCCTAGGCACCTCTGGTGCCTGGCTAGCTCTATTTCTGATTTCTGGGAACAACGGGCAATATAACGGCTGTAAACACAGCCTCCGGCCGACTGGGCCTATAGCCACCTGTATATGTAATAACAGCTAACCAGAACATACTCATAACAAGGAACCTATGCGGGCCGACAAGGCCACCATGCTGTCTAGTCATCTGAAACTCAACATAAAGAA
>JACEIK010002530.1:45788-81635 GCA_018107945.1 Datura stramonium
TTCACCCCGTATTCCTATTCCTGTGGGTTCGACAATCCGGTTCTTCAAAAGAGCCACTTTATTACTTGTACGACCCGTACACTTGCGGGCTCATCACAGGCTGTTGCGCATATCCCACAGAATGGCACGGCAGCAACGGCTCGGATTAGAGACTTCTTGAGGATGAACCCTCCGGAGTTCCTTGGGTCCAGGGTGGATGAGGACCCGCACGATCGAGGAGATTCTTAAGATTACCCAGGTTATGGGGGTGACCAATGGAGATTGTGTTGATTTGGCCTCTATTAGCTAATGGGGTGGCTCACATATGGTTCAAACAGTGGAGAGATGCTAGGTCAATGGGTGTAGGCCCTATCGGTTGGGAAGAGTTCCACACAGAATTCTTGGATCGATTCTTCCCACGAGAGATGAGGGAGAAAAAGGCGGCTGAGTTTGTTAACTTGAAGCAGGGTGACATGTCAGTTCAGGAATACGCATTGGAGTTCACCCGACTATCTAGATATGCACCAGAGTTGGTGGAAGACCAGAGGACTCAAGTGAGTCGATTTGTGCACGGGGTGGCGGACTACTTGGATAAGGATTGCAGGATTGCCATGTTGCATCAGGATATAGATTTTCCCCGTATTGTGTTGCATGCTCAACAGATGGAGTTGGTGTGTCGGAGGCAGAGAGAGGGCAAAAGGGCCATGACTAACAGTTATGGGACTTTTTAGGTCGGTCAGGGGTGGACAGTGTCGGCAGTCCCAGCACAGATCAATTGTTCCAGTCCCATCATCGGCTAGCATGCCATCTAGATTCAGAGGGGATCAGAGGAGCAAGGCTTCAGATTCAAGAGGCTAGGGTAGCATGCAGGTGGAGCGCACTTTCCTAGTTTGTGCAGGGTGCGCAAGAATCACCTCGGGAGGTGCCTAGTTGGCTCAGATGCTTGTTTCGGGTGTGGCAAACCCGGACACAGACTCAGGGATTGCCCTTAATCCAGATCAGGGGTCGGTGGAGCTCGTATGCCTGCAGCCAGTTCTGCCACTCCAGCAGCACGCCCCCCTTAGCAGGGTGCCTCGACTAGTTCAGTCGGCTATCAGCGCCAAAACAGGTTTTATGCTTTAGCGCCCTATCAGGAGCAGGAGGTCTCCCCCGATGTGGTCACTAGTATGTTGCATGTTTTTCATATTGATGTTTATGCTTTGCTAGATCCAGGAGCTACCTTGTCTTTTGTATACTTTCTTATAAGCATGTCAATCCTGGATTGTTTTACTTGATTCNGTTGCATGTTTTTCATATTGATGTTTATGCTTTGCTAGATCCAGGAGCTACCTTGTCTTTTGTGACCCCTTACATTTCTAGTTGCTTTGGAGTTAGTCCCGAGATTCTGTCAGAACCATTTTTGGTTTCTACTCCTTTCGATGATTCGGTTGTAGTTAGGCGGGTGTATAGAGGATGCCCGGTCACTATATTGCATAAAGTCACCTACGCGGACCTGGTAGAGATAGCCATGACCGATTGATATTATTCTTGGCATGGATTGGTTGTATGTGTGTTATGCTTCTTTAAATTGTAGGACCCGTGCGATGGAATTTCGTTTCCCAGGTGAATTAGCTTTGGAGTGGAAGGGTGGTTCGGTTGTACCAGCAGGTCGATTTATTTCATATCTTAAGGGCTCTAAAGATGATTTCTAAGGGTTGTGCGTACCATTTAGTCAAGGTTAAGGATGTTGAGTCCGAGACCCCGACTATCCAGTCAGTTCCGATGGTGCGTGAGTATCCAGAGGTCTTCCCTGATGATTTGCTAGGTGTTCCTCCCGAGCGGGAGATTGATTTTGGTATTGACCTGCTACTCGATACGCAGCCTATATCTATTCCTCCTTACAGGATGGCTCCAGCTGAGCTAAAGGAGTTGAAGGACCTGTTAGATAAGGGCTTTATCAGACCAAGCAAGTCTCTTTGGGGTGCACCAATGTTATTTGTCCAAAACAAGGATGGTTCGCTTTGGATGTGCATCAACTATCGACAATTGAACAAGGTCACCGATAAGAACCGGTATCCTTTGCCCAGGATTGATGATTTATTTGACCAGCTTCAGTGTGCCAAGTGTTTCTCCAAGATTGATCTCAGGTCCGGGTATCATCAGCTACGATTTCGGGAGAGTGATATCCCGAAGACAACCTTCAGGATGCGGTATGGCCATTATGAGTTTCCAGTAATTTCCATTGGACTAACCAATGCTCCTGCATCTTTTATGGACCTGATGAACAGGGTGTTCAAGCCGTATCTGGACATGTTCGTGATTGTGTTCATTGATGACATCCTTATATACTCTCGGAGCGAGGAGGAGCATGCCGCTCATTTGAGAGTAGTGCTTCAGACCCTCAAGGATCGACAGTTGTATGCAAAGTTCAGCAAGTGCGAGTTTTGGTTGAACTTGGTAGCATTTTTGGGCCATGTAGTATCAGGTGAGGGAATAAAGGTAGATTCTCAAAAAATCGAGGCGGTGAAGAATTGGCCTAGACCGGTGAGTCCTTCAAATATTTGGAGTTTCTTAGGCCTAGCTGGCTACTACCGGAGATTTTTCGAGGGTTTTTCATCAATTGTAGCACCTTTGACAAAGTTGACTCAGAAAAAGGTGAAGTTCCAATGGCTAGAGGCTTGTGAGAAGAGCTTTCAAGAATTGAAGACTCGACTCACTACCACACTGACCCTACTCGAGGGTACAGATGGTTTTGTGGTGTATTGTGATGCTTCGAGAATCAGAGTCGGGTGTGTATTGATGCAGTGACGGAAAGTAATAGCGTACGCTTCGAGACAGTTAAAGGTCCATGAGAAGAATTACCCAACCCACGATCTTGAATTGGCAATGGTAGTGTTTGCATTGAAGAAATGGCAACATTACTTGTATGGGGTCCATGTGGATGTGTTCATGGACCACAAGAGCTTGCAATATGTGTTCATGCAGAAGGACCTCAATCTACAACAAAGGAGGTAGTTAGAGCTACTTAAGAACTACAATATGAGTTTCCTTTACCATCTGAGTAAGCTAATGTGGTATAGGACGCACTTAGTAGGCTCTCTATGGAGAGTGTGTCCCATGTGGATGAGGGAAAGAAGGAGCTGGTAAGAGATGCCCATCGACTTGCAAGGTTGGGAGTAAGATTGGTCGACTCAATTGATGGTGGTTTTGTTGTCCAAAATGGATCAGAATCATCCTTGGGGACTGATGTGAAAGCTAGACAAGATTAGGATCTGATTTTGGTAAAGCTGAAAGAAGTCATTCGGAGTCATAAGGTGGAGGTCTTCTCCCAAGGGGGAGATGGTGTGATGCGATACCAGGGTCGTTTGTGTGTTCTAGACGTTGATAATTTGAGGGGCCAGATATTGCATGAGGCACATAGATCCAGGTATTCTATCCATCCAGGTGCCACCAATATGTATCGTGATTTATGAGAAATCTATTGGTGGGATGGCATGAAGAAGAATATTCCTGAATTCGTAGTCAGGTGCCCGAACTGTCAACAAGTAAAGGTTGAGCATTAAAGGCCAGGAGGTGTACTTCAGGATATTTGCATTCCCACTTGGAAGTGGGAAGAGATTAATATGGATTTCATCACAGGCCTACCTCATACTCGCCGACAGTATGATTCTATATGGGTGGTGGTAGACAGGTTGACCAAGGCTGCACACTTTCTACTGGTCAAAACCACATATTCAGCAGATGATTATGCCAAACTGTATATTCGGGTGTTGGTTCGATTACGTGGAGTTACATTGTCCATTGTTTCAAATCGAGGTACTCAATTTACCTCTCAGTTTTGGCGGTCTTTCCAAAAAGGGCTTGGGACTCAGGTTAAACTCAGTACAGCATTTCATTCGCAAACGGATGGTCAGGAGGAGTGGACAATCCAAACTCTCGAAGATATTTTGAGAGCTTGCGTGATAGACTTTATAGGTAGTTGGGATGATCACTTGCCCTTGATCGAGTTCACTTACAATAACAGCTGTCACTCTAGTATCCAAATGACACCGTTTGAGGCTCTCTATGGGTGGAGATGTAGATTGCCCATCGGATGGTTTGAGGTTGGTGAGACAGCTATGATAGGGCTAGATTTGGTTCATGAGGTTATGGTGAAGGTTCAGTTGATAAGGGAAAGGCTGGAAACCGCTTAGAGTTGTCAAAAGTCATATGCTGATGTAAGGAGGAGAGAATTGGAGTTCTAGGTGGACGGTTGGGTATTTCTAAAGGTATCTACCATTAAGGAAGTCATGCGGTTTGGAAAGAAATGAAAACTCAGTCCCTACTATGTTGGTCCCTACAGGATTATGAGAAGAGTTAAGTAAGGTAGCGTATGAGTTGGATTTTCCCTCAGAGTTATCTGTCGTGCATCCTGTATTTCATGTATCGCTTCTGAAGAAATGTTTTGGAGATCCAACTTTAGTAGTTCCGGTGGATAGTGTTGGTGTAAAGGATAGCCTTAGCTATGAGAATGTTTCGGTGGAAATACTAGATCAACAGGTCCGAAGGTTAAAGAACAAAGAAGTAGCTTCAGTTAAAGTATTATGGAGGAATCAGCATGTTGAAAGAGCTACGTGGGAAGCCGAAGCGGATATGATGGCTAAATATCAACACTTATTCTCTACCGGCTCAGTTCTTACTTGAGTTATCAGTTTAAACCTAAAACCCTATTTAGTTTCATATTCAGTTCATGCATGCAAGTTTCTTTTATGTATATGGGTGCGTATGTGAATTGAAAATTCAGTTCAGCTGTATATTTGAAATCAGAGGTAGTCATACGGTTAGTTTTCGGGTTAAATGATTAGTATTTGAATATTATAATCGCATGTTTTTGTTTTCTGCTTTTTCCTACATTCGAGGGTGAATATTCCCAAGGGGGAGATATTGTTATACCCTGGGAGCCCAAGGATCAGATCCAGAAGTTGGGGAAAACTGGAATATTTGCACCAGGTCACAGAATGAGTCATTTTGTGACCCGTGAGGATGGACCACGAGTCGTAACGTGACTCGTAGTGAAGGACTGGGCCAAGTTTGAAATATGGAACTTTAAGTCACCACAGGCCTGACCACCAATCGTGGTTAGTCCTCATGACTCGTGGAGTCAGTCGTGATCAAGGGAAGCAAGCTAAGGAAGTTGGGTTGGCAGTGTACTTAACGGAAGCTGACCACGACTCGTTGGAGGAGGTAACGAGTCGTGCTGAGAGTCGTGGGAAGGGGGTGAGTGAGAAATGAAGAAGTGGGGCAGTGTACTCAACGAGTGGTGACCACGAGTCGTGGCCTCCCCTAATGATTCGTGAAGTGACCCATTACGAGCCTAGGAAACAAGGTAAGGCAGTGTACATGATGAGCCAAGTAACGACTCGTGGCCTGTGAGGACGAGTTGTCAGGTCGTCCGTTAGGACCACCTGGCAGTTATTTTCTGCGAATTTAGTAAGGGCCTTTTCATAATTCCTAAGTTCCTAAGACCTAAACTACGACGTTTTGGGGTATGAATAATGACCTTTTATGGGGTTAAGTTCAGATTACTTATTCTTCTCACCCACTCATGCAAGTTAGAACAATTTTAGAGAGATCAAGCTATTCTTCAAGTTTCTCCCTATCAGTTAATCTTTCGGCATTCAAGAACTTTAGAATCTAATCTCACCCAGGTATGTAAGGTTCCAAATGGGTGTTGCAGTTCACACCCATGCCCATTCTCTATTAATTCATGGAAATCTTTCAAAAATCTTATGGGGCTTTAAGTTCAATTTTGAGAAAAACTAATGAATTACAAATGGGTTCTTATGATATATGATATATATCATATTTTATGGATTTAGACCTGATTCTACCATTAATTTCGATTATAAATTCATTGATTTCAATTTCGACCAAATCAAGCCTAATTATGCATTATTTATGATGAATCGATTTATGATCTACTCTCTAATTATTAATATTTACAAAACCATCATGATTTATGATTTGAAATATGAATTTATTTAATTACCCATCATTATTTGAGGATTTACAAGTTATATATATGATCTACAAGTATGCATGGATCCTATGATTTATGAATTTATGTTTTGGCCGACTCACGGGCCTTAATTCATGGCTAGTTCATGTATTTACAAGCATGTTTATGATTATCAAGAATTAACTAGCCCATGAACTCATGCATGATATACTATGAGCACTATCTATGTTTTGGGAGTAGTATCGAACACCAAGTAGCCCAGGTTCTGCCCCGGATCTCATAAATTACATGCCACCGTAGGTATGTTGGGACCTCCCTTGTGACTGTCCCCAACCCAAATGGACCTTTTCATGTGTGATCACTCCCTTCATGGTTCTACCCTTGGCAAGGTACGAACAGCCTCCCGACTAGGTTTACAAGTCGGGCTCCATGTATGCTCATATGGGGTATGTCGGTTAAGAGAAGTCTCCCGTTGTTCCTCATGATTTATGCATGATTATGTTTATGTATATTGGCTCAAGTCATGTTTAATAAAGTTTTTCTCTTATGATTATATTACAATCATATTATGAATTTTTTGAAAACCTTGAGCCCTACGATATGTTATATTACATTATGTCATGAGCATGTTGTCCTACTCTTATGATGTTTTATGAGCTTTTATATATATTATAAATGTCCATTTTACTTACCTTCCATACTCGATACATTCCATGTACCGATCGCATACTTTCTATGTTGTATCGTCTTATAATACAGGTTCCGGCTCTCAGGCTCATCCTCATATCTAGACCCCCTTCAGAGTGTACTTTTAGCTTACTAGTGAGTCCTCATGTTCCGAGGGCCGGTTGATAGACATTCATGCTACTTATGTTTCAGTACTTTCCCTGGTTAGTTGGGGGTGTTGTCCCATCAACCCATCGTATGTAGTAGAGGCTTTCAGACAGTAGTACTCAGCCTGTTTATGTCTAGTGATTTCATATGTCATGATATTCTATGTCACGTTTACGTTTCTGCTATGTTTTATGTTTAGTCTTCCACTTAATGTGAATGAAGCTAGATATGCTTATGCCATGGGTCGACTTGGGGCCTCTCAGGGTTCCTTGTCCCGTGTTTACGATCCGGATCTACTCTCGGGTCGTGACAAAGGTCAATACCAAAATCAATTTTCCTCTCAGGAGTAACACCTGGTAAATCATCCAGAAATACTTCTAGGTACTCACGCACCACCAGAACTAACTAAATAGTTGGGGTTTCGAACTCAACATCCTTAACCCTAACTAGATGATACATGCAACCCTTAGAAACCATCTTTCTGGCCTTAAGATATGAAATAAATCGATCTGCTGGTACAGCCGAACTACCCTTCCACTCCAAAACTGATTCACCCGAAAAATGAAATTCCACCGCATGAGTTCTACAATTTACAGAAGCATAACACGCATACAACCAATCCATTCCAAGAATAATATCAAAGTCAGTCATGGCTAACTCTACAAGGTCTGCGGAGGTGACTTTTTGCAATATAGTGATCGAGCATCCTCTATACACCCGCCTAGCTACAACCGAATCACCGATAGGAGTAGAAACTGAAAATGGTTCTGACAAAGTCTAGGGACTAACTCTAAAGCTACAATCAACATAAGGAGTCACAAAAGACAAAGTAGCCCCCAGATCTAGTAAAGCATAAACATCAATATGAAAAACACGCAACGCACCAGTGACCACATCCGGGGAGACCTCCTGCTCCTAACGGGGTGCTAAAGCATAGAACCTATTTTCACTCTGACCGCTGGCCGAACTAATCGAGGCACCCTGCTGAGGGGGACGTGCTGCTGGAGCAGCAAAACTGGCTGCTAGCATATGGGCTCCACCGACCCCTGATCTAGCTGAAGGGCAATCCTTGAGCCTATGTCTGGGTTTTCCACCCTCGAAACAAGCATCCGAGCCAACTAGGCACCTTCCAGGGTGATTATTTCCACATCCCGCACAAACTAGGAAAGTGCACTCCATCTACATGCTACCTTGGCCCCTCGAATCTGAAGCTCTGCTCCTCCGATCCCCTCGGAATCTAGATGGCGTACTGGCCGAAGGTGGTGCTAGAGCAATAGACCTGTGTTGGGACTGGTGACACTGTCCACCCCCTGATCTGACCTGAGAAGTCCTGTAACTGTTGATCGTAGCCCCCTTGGCCTCTCTCTACCTCCGATATACTGACTCCATCTGTTGAGCATGCAACACAATGCGGGGAAAGTCTATATCCTGATGCAACATGGCGATCCTGCAGTACTTACCCAGATAGTCCGCCACTCCATGCACAAAACGGCTCACCCGAGCCCTCTGGTCCGCCACCAATTTTGGTGCATACTTGGATAGACAGTTAAACTCCAATGCATACTCCCGAATGGACATGTCACCCTGCTTCAAGTTAACAAACTCAGCCGCCTTAAGCTCCTTCATCTCTCGAGGAAAAAATCGATCCAAGAATTCCGCATGGAACTCTTCCCAACCTATAGGGCCTGCACCCACTAGCCTAGCATCCCCACACTGCTTGAACCATAGGTGTGCCACCCCTTTTAGCTAATAGGAGGACAAATCAACACAATCTCCATTGGTCACCCCCATAACTTGGGTGATCTTTAGAATTTGCTCGATGTAATCATGTGGATCCTCATCCACCTTGGACTCAAGAAACTCTGGAGGGTTCATCCTCAAGAAATCTCTAATCCGGGCCGCTGCCACATTGCCAATCTATAGGATATGCGCAACAGCCTGCTGGTTGACCTAAGTGGTCAAGGCCTGCGTCAACTCCTGGATAGCTGCCCGAGACTCAGAGTGGGCAACTAGCTCTGGTGCCTGGGGCTCCTGAACAGGTGGGGCTTGTTGATGCCCATGATCGTTTCCATCTCTGTGGACTTAACCATTTCCATTTCTTCTTCCGTTCATTCTTCTGGGAGCCATGATTCTGCAATCGCGAAGAGCATGAATTAGAAGGATAGAAGGACTTTTATTAGCACGACATAGATCATGAGAGAAGGGAACATTTCCTAAATGTCTCGTAGCCTCTTTGTTATAAGTGTGGCGTGCTTCACACCCATGAAAAAGACTCTACTTAACATGACTTTTAGACACCCTAGGACACTTCACAACCTATTGCTCTGATATCAAGTTTGTCATGACCCGGATGTAGATCCGGATAGCAACACAGGACAAGGAACCCCGAGAGGCTCCAAGTCGACCCATGGCCTAATCATATCTGACTTCATTCAATTTAAGCGGAATACTGAACATAAGACATAGCGGAATGTAAATATAACATAACATATCATAACATAAGAAATCACTAGACATACACACAAATTGAGTACTACACACTGTCTCAAAGCCTCTACTACATAAGATGGGTTGATGGAACAACACCCCGAACTAACCCGGCCAAGTATTGAAACAAAAATGACATAAATGTCTAGTCAAACGGCCCTCGGAACATGAGGATTTCCAATAAGCTTAAAGTGAACTCTGAGATGATCTAAAGATGAGGATGAGCCTGAGAGTTGAGTCCTGTATCATGAAATGATACAGCATAGAAAGTATGTGGTCAGTACATGGAATGTACCGAGTATGCAAGGTAAGTAAAACGGACATTTAAAATATGTAAAAACTCATAAAACATTATAAGAGTAGGACATCATTCCCATATTGTTAACATCGTAACATAACATAAGGCTCAAGGTTTTCAAATCATTCATAAAATATTCATAATCATAAGCATGAGAGGAAAGTAATATTGAACCTTTTCATAATAAAAATTGGATTTTTTAGATATACATTAANGTAACATAACATAAGGCTCAAGGTTTTCAAATCATTCATAAAATATTCATAATCATAAGCATGAGAGGAAAGTAATATTGAACATGACTTGAGCCAATAGACATAATCATAAACATGCATAAATCATGAGGAACGGTGGGAGATTCTCTTAACCGACATACCCCATAGGAGCACACATGGAGCCCGACTTGTGAACCTAGTCGGGAGGCCATTCGTACATTTTCAAGAGTAGAACCATGAAGTGTGTGATCACATGAAAAGGGCCATTTGTGATGGGGATAGTCACAAGGGAGGTCCTACATATCTACGGTGGCACGTAGTTTATGAGATCCGGAGCAGAACCTGGGCTCCGAACCTACTCAGTGTTCGATACTGCTTTCAAAACATGTATAGTGCTCATAGTATAACATGCATGAGTTCATGGGCTAGTTAAATCATTATAATCATAAACATGCTTATAAATACGTGGACTAGCCATGAAACAAGGCCCGTGAGTCGGCCTAAAACATAATTCATGAATCATAGGTTTCATGCATACTTGTAATTCACACATATAACTTCAAAATCATCAAATCATAATGGGTAATTGAATAATTTCATATTTCAAATTATAAATCATGTTGGGTTTGTAAATATCATCAATTGAAGAGTAGATCATAAATCGATTCATCATAGATAATGCATAATTAGGCTTAATTTGGTAGAAATCAAAATCAATAATTTTATAAGTAAAACAATTGTAAAATCTTATCCAAATCCATAAAACATGATGTAAATCATAAATAATAAAAGCCCATTAGCAAATCATTCGATTTTCATAAAAATTGAATTAAAATCCCATGAGATTTTGGTAGATTTTCATAAACTAATAGAGAATGGGCATCGGTGTAAACGGAAACACCAGTCGTAACCCTACATACCTGGGTAAGATTATATTTCAAAATTCTTGAATGCCCAAGGATGAATTGACAGGGAAAAGCTTGTATCTATGCTTGATCTCTCTATAATTCTCTAAATTTTGCATGCATGGGAATGACCTATGCAAGAGGGACTTAACCTATCTTATTATGCCCAGAAAAATACACAAAACGACGTAGTTTAGGTCCCTAGAGCATAGAAAGTTCAAAAATAGCTTTAATGAAGTACCCAGAAAATTCTTCACAGACTGATCCAACGGGTGTACCAACGAGTCGTTGGAAGCTACGACGACTCATGGTATGGCGCTTCATATGCATTTCCCAGGCCCTGATCCTGGGTTCATACCACAGCTTGATAAGATGACTCGTCCTTTGATCAAATAGATCATTGAGTCGATCATTGCTTTTCCCCTTCACAAATCTGAACTTCCTTACCATGAGCCTCACCATGACTCGTGGTTGCTTACAACGAGTCGTGGTCTTGATCCGTTACATGCACGGTAAATCTGACCACCTAGGACAACGACTGGTGACAACGGATCATCGTTACTCATGACGGGTCATTCGATAACCCATTACTTCCCCAACTGCCAAGGTCTAGTGCTACCCATGAGTACAAACAATGACTCGTTCTTTCAAGAAACGAGTCATTACTCCTCCCATTGTATCCGATGCCACCAGGTCTCCCCTCACCACGACTACTAACAACGACCTGTGGTTCCAAACCACGAGTCATTACATTGCCCGTCCTGTGATATTTTCCCAGTTTTCATTCAACTTCAAATTTTTGATCCCGGGCCTAATCTTAGGCACTTTTGAGGTATTACACAGGGAGTCCACAAAGTCGTGTCTAGTAGAGTCTTGCTTATGGATATGTTGTGCAAAATACTTATAAATAGGAGGCTACATGATATTTAGGGGTTGTTTCACCTTATCACTAATATATCATTCTTTAGAGTGAAGTTGTAAGTGTTATCTGAAGTTTAAATCGTTCTTATGTTTCAAACCATGCATGTGACGAGGCAAATTGTTATGCGGTTGATTGATACAGCCATAGGAGAGGGTACTAGTCACCCTCTAGTGGATCAGGGAGATAGGTTAGAGGATTAGAGTGAGTCCCTGCCCCAAGAGCTACAGTTCCTCCAGCCCCATTTAGAGCAGTGGAAGGTAGACCTCCAACTTCTCCGCCAGTAGTACTTGAGGCTGATAGAGTGGAAGCCCTCTCTCGCTTCGTATGGTACCTCCAATTGCTCCAAAAGGACAGGGTCTTGAGGGAGCCATTCAGCTAATGGCTCATATTGCTGCTCGACTAGAGCGACGGTTAGAGGCAATGGAGGGACATAGAGGTCAGGTAGCTGAGAGTACTAAAGCCCATGAGTTCTTGTGTTTGAGCCCTCCCTGGATCATACCCGAGTGAGGAACCCCAGGATTTCATTGTTCAGACCTACAAAGTATTGAAAGTCATGTGGGCAACAGGGATAGAGGGGATAGAGTTGGTCATATTCAGGCTACTTGATGTGGCTATTTTGTGGTATGAGGCTTGGGCTTAACCCAAAGGAGTCGATGCATAGCCAACCAAGTGGGAGGAGTTCTCTGAGGCCTTTATGCACCAGTATCTGGCCCGGGAGATTCGATAGGAGCTTAGCAGTTTTTGCATTTAAAGCAAAGTAGTAGGAGTGTGTAGAAGTATTGCCTTCATTTTAATTCTTTGTCCAGGTATGCTCCGCACTTGGCAGATGATGGAAGATAGAGTTCATCGATTCGTGTTAGGGATAGGGCTTCATATAGATCAAGATTTTTTAGGAGTATCTACCCAGGAGCATATGGACATTGCACGGATATAGGCCTTTGCTCAGAGGTTTAAGGATTTAGTCCACACGATTCGTGATACTCTTGGGGAACAAGAGTATAGGAAGAGAGCCAGAACCATGAGGTGTTATAGAGATTCTATAGGGGACTTTAGGTTTTAGTTATCTAGATAGTCGGCTCCACCTGTGAAGAGTGCTCCACCTTAGCTAAAAGGACCGAGGAGAGACCAGAGTTCAGCTCCATCTAATTCCCGATGTTAGGAGAGACCTCTAGTACCCCCATGTGCTTAATGCGGTAAGTATCGTTTGGGTCAGGATGTATGTTATCATTGTGGAAATCCTGGCCATCATATGCTCGGTGTCTGCTGAGAACTAGGGGTGATACCACATAACCGACGGGTTCAGTAGTAGCATCATCACCCTACATTCGACCTCCTAGGCCCAGTTCTCAGCCTGTAGCAGGTCGTGGTAAGGTTAAGAGGGGAAAAGCTTCTAGTTCAGGGATAAAGCAAAATCACTTCTATGCTCTAGGGGTCGTCAGGACCAGGAGTCATCGCCTAATGTTGTTACAAGTACTTTGATTATATTTTCCAACAATGTTTATTCTTTGATTGATCCACGATCTACTTTTCATATGTTACTCCTCTGATAGCGAGTAAGTTTGAGATAGCTCTTGAATTGTTAGTTAAGCCGTTTATTGTGTCTACACTAATTGGCGAATCTGTGTTAGCTAAAAGAGTGTATCGTGGTTATACAATTCGAGTATGTGATAGATCTACATTAGCTGACCTAGTTGAGCTTGGAATGGTGGATTTTGATATTATCATAGGCATGGATTGATTAGCAGCATGTTACGCTAATGTTGATTGCCAAGCAAAGATTGTCATATTCCAATTTCTAAACGAGACAATCCTGGAATGGAAGGGTAATGCCGCTACACCTAAAGGCAAGTTTATTTCATATCTTAAGGCCCAAAAGATGGTGTCCAAGGGTTGCATTTCTCACTTAGTTTGAGTCAGAGACTTGACCAGCGAGTCAGTGACTTTCTAGTAAGTCCCAGTGGTAAATGAGTTTTCAGCAGTCTTCCCAGAGGACTTACTTGGAGTTCCTCCTGGGAGGGAGATAAACTTTTCTATTAATCTACTTCCAAGTACTCGGCCTATATCGATACCTCCTTAGAAGATGGCTCTAGCAGAGTTAAGGGAGTTGAAGGAGCAGCTAAGAGATCTACTTGAGAAGGGATTCATTCGACCTAGTGTATCGCCTTGGGGTGCGCCAGTGTTTTTGTGTGAAAGAAAGATGGATCATTAAGGATGTGGATTGACTACAGGTAGTTGAATAAAGTGATGATTAAGAATAAGTATCCACTTTCAAAGATTGATGACCTATTCATGCCTATGATCATCATTAGAGGATGAATGATCCTAAGGGTGAGATATTTTACCACCTCCTACTTCTTGAAAGGATTTCCGACCTTAGCATGTAAGCAAATGGATCATAATTATGGAAATATGGTCATTCACATGATTTATGTGGTATGTGTAGTGTGTAAATCATTTAATGATGTATGGAGTTACCTAAGAGTTGAAATGACAAAGGAAAAAAGTTGCAGAAAAATCACTATGTAGGTACGTAGATGACATACGGGTTGTAAATGAATTCTACAGGCCATATGTCCATGCACGAAGGATGACATATTTTACTAAGTCACTATTAAGAATGAAAGGTTCAATTTATGGAGCGTATATGAGATATATGGACCATACTTTTTTTATCGTAGATAAAAAATTCAGAGAATATGCAAAGTTGGAATGGGCAGATGGTCCAACGATAGACTGTAGATGGATTCTACTGGCCATAGCTGGTGTTGTAAATTGAACTTCAGAGAAAGGGAAAATCCTAGTTTGACAGATGGTCCAATCTATGGACTGCAGAATAATTCTATAGTCCATACCTAGCACCATAGATAAAATTTCAAAGGGATGAAAACTTCTAGGATGACAGATAGTCTGATCTATGGACCACAGATTTGTTTTACGATTCGTAACTAGCACCATAAATAGGAAGATGGATTTCTAAGTTATACTTGTGGCCCAAATTATGGACCGCAAGTCAATTTTATAGTATCTTAATCAGTATTAGGACTTCCATATGTTATTTGATGCAATCCTTACAAATTCACGATATATGACTTTTTTTCCAATTTTCCACTTCTCTCTAGTGCTAGTTCGGTACTTCTCTTTTCTCCAAGTTATCTCACATCAAGGTAAGCATATTCTAAGACTTTTCATGCATTTTAAATTGGGAATTTATGATAGCACATGTAAAGTATTATATTTCATCATCTTAGGGCTTCAATGAAACCTCACCCCAAGCAAATAGGAGAAAGTTAAGCGTTCTTCATCAATATTTGAGTTGTTCTCCAATTTATTGATTGAAATTAAGGTATATAAGACTATCACATATGTGGGAACACTTTGTTCCATTCCCCATGCTACATTTCATGAAAATTCATGTAAAATCCTTCTTCTTGAATTGTAAGGGTAAGGTCAAGTATGATATGTTTATCATTATTCGTTTCCAAATTCCAATGAGTTCCTATACTTTTTTATGATCTTTATTGACTAGTCCATGAGTTCTATGATTTCTCTTATGAAAATTATCAACATTATGAATGATGACTTTTCCTCTAAAAGAGAAGTTTTGAATGATTTTTATGAGCTATGAACATGGCATGATGAATATGAATTCAAAATATGTCTGATGATTATGAACTATAAATAAGACATGATGATAATTATAATTTATGAGCTTAAATGCTAAATGATGATTTTGAGTAAATCACACTATTTAAGGAAAGGGAGTAGTATTGATAACCAAGAAGGTATTCGTTCTTGAAACTATATATGTCAACATAGGTTATGGATCATTTTCATTGGTTCGAATGACTCCTTATGTATCCCTGGTGTGGGCCATTATGGATCCTTGATAGGAAACTATGATATATATGTCTTATACCTCGACAAAGTATGATATGGCTTAGCTGATCGGACAGAGATTGGACACCATGTTAAAATAGCATTTTATATCGGTTAAATTAAAAACCTTCCATGATGAACTAATGAATGTTAAAAGATGATTTTTTAAAAAGGTCAACCAATAGATATTG
Source organism: Datura stramonium (assembly GCA_018107945.1). NCBI lineage: Eukaryota > Viridiplantae > Streptophyta > Magnoliopsida > Solanales > Solanaceae > Datura > Datura stramonium. The sequence continues at coordinate 61,473 of JACEIK010002530.1, forward strand.
GATGTTGTATTTCCTTCGGTTGTGTATGTTTATGGTTGTCCTTCTATTTTAGTTATGTCTATGTTTTCATTCATCCATTTTATATATAGTACTATTATACATGTACTTATGTCTTTTTTTTTCCAGGGGCATTGCATTGTTTATTAATGCAGACTTAGGTACTTAGACCGACAATTGAGTTGCATGCTAGGAGTCTGTTATTCTTCTTTTGGTGAGCGCTACTTATTTTGGGGTTAGTCATTATGTTTTATCTTAATAGTTTTTGTATCAGAGGTATGACGGGTGTATTGTCCCATAAATAATAAATTCTTTATGATAGAGGCTTCATGATTTTTTATGTTGATGAATCTAGTAAGTTCACGATGTAAACATGGCAAGTTTTTTCTCTATATATTAAGTAACCATATTATTGGAAGCTTTAAGTTATTGATATTCTTTCAATATTAGATGAATATTCTATATTTATGTTATGTATATGGGTTCGCTCGGGCCAGTAATGACATTGAATGCCAACCATGCCTAGGCCTAAGGTTGGCGCGTGATAACTAAATTGTAAGTAGCATACTTTTTTATATGAGACTACCTTCTTCTTATAAAAATTCAAGTAACATAATGAATTCCTCAAGAAGGTATGGGGATCAAAGGAACTAGAATAAACCAATTCTGTCAACTCTTAATAGGGGTTGTGCACCATTGTAGACTCATAGAAGACAGTAAGCCCAAAAGAAATGATTGAGAAGAGGACAACAACCTTTGGTTCTTTTTCAATAAGAAGTATGTTATGTGTCATAAGTGTAAGAATCAAAAGAAACTCTATATTATGGAACTAAAGGAACTATGTGATGAGTAGTGCTTTGAGTAAGAAGTGTAGTATGTAGAGGTAACTTAAGAACTAGAGGCACAATAGGTCACTGAATAAAAGGAGATATCCATTAATGCTTGAATGGATCACTAGGGTGTAGGACCTTAAGGGTTGTTGTCTATCACTCCCAAAAGTATCTACACATTTTAATGGACATAATGATTTCTCATAGCTTAGTTTACTCATCACTAGTTGAGAACTTGAGGTGTCCTGCCACACAAACTCTTCCTCAATTAGTTGCTATAGCTTGTGGGTCTATGAAGATGGATAAGATGTATAAAATTTATTGGCTAGTGTAAGGGGAATAGTTCTCACCTTAATTCTTTTTGTTATTATTAGGAAATTATAAAGTGGTCTTTTGGGTTCAATGGTTATTGACTCTAGGTGACATCAACATATATTTTAGTAACTTGACCATGCAGTTTGTGTACAAGGGTGAGAAACATGTCTTGAGATGATTAGTGAAATATAATGGTAATTCATATAAACTAAGGACACACTTGACATTGATTTTGGATTATCCACTTTATTGCGAATTTTAGGAATTATTTGAAGAACCTATTCAACTATCAGCCTCTAGAGGCATTTTTGATCATATAGTGATATTGCATACTAGTAATGGAACCAATTAATAAGAGGTCCTACTAATATCCATCAATAAAAAAATATGTGATAGAATCCTTACTTAAACAAATTTAGGATCAAATAATCATTCAACCAATTTGTAGATCTATTGCTATCCCTGTGGTATTGGTTGGGAAGAAAGTACTATATGGAGGTTGTTCATCGACTATAGGAATTTGAATGAATCCATTGTGAAGAACAAATTATCCATTCCCATTATAGAAGACTTGTTTGATGAATTGAGAGCTTCTAGGGTTTTTTCCAAAATAGACCTTAGAGCCGAATATCACCAACTGAGAATGTCTACTGAAGATGTGCCCAAGTTCGCATTTAAGAGTCATTGTGGCCATTATGAGTACTTAGTTATGATCTTTGGGTTGTCATATAATCCTGAAACATTCCAAGGCTTAATGAATTCGGTATTTTAGAAACTCTTAATAAAGTTTGTGATACTTTCTTTTATAATATCCTGATTTATAATAGAGATATCAAAGACCGCATACAACACTTACGGTCTGTATTTAAAGAGATGAATAAGTTCCAATTTCTTATCAAATAAATAAAAAATTTTCTTTGAAGTTAACATGATTGAATATTTAGGTCATTTTACCATTAAAGAGGGTGTGTCCACTGACCCTCAGAAGATAGAAGTTGTAAGGAATTGGCCTATGCCAAGAACTTTTTAGTAGTTGAGGGATTTTATGGGTTTAACTGGTTGTTACAAGAGGTTTATCCAAGGGTTCAGAGTGATTTTTTAAGACTTTAATTTATCAAAAATTATAAATTTAAACAATCTTAGGAGGCAACAGATGCTTTTGAAAAATTGCAGACTTCCTTGACTAAGGCTTCTGTACTAGCCTTACCTAACAACACAAAAGATTTTATGATGGAGAATGATTGATGCTTCCAAGTGCACACGCAAGTGTATGTGTTCGTCAAGTAATTAGGAAAGAAGTCCAGATATTGTCCCATAGATACTTGTCAGATTAATTATCTTAATTTTAATCCTTATTTCACTATTCGCATGAGAAAGAAAATTAATTTGAAAAAGTTAAAGTAAATTCTACTAAATTTTGCAAGATAAATTAAATACGTTGGAGATTCGTTTTCAGGAAGATTGTATTTCAAATGATGAGTAAAATCCAGGGTCTTATAACTTTAGCATTCAGGTTGAGTTATCGAGTTCAATTACACCAAACTTAATCTCTAAGATTTTTATTTTCAGGTTACGAATTCATTTCTCAACATATTCTTCTGAATTCATCAAGAATTATCTCACTAACCCTAGCATCTATATTTCTATGGTTGTAGGAGAAAAGTGAAATGCTACTTATAGCTACCTAATTCAATTATGTAGGATTGCAGGGTATATCCTTACCAACAACAACAAGTTCAATTCCATTTGTTCTTGGTAAGGAATCAAAACCTACTCTATACTTCTCTTTACCCTCATTATTTCCTCTTTCAAGTTCAACACATGAGTTAATAGGTATTATTCAAAAGGTGATCAGGATAATGGACAATCATTAAAGCCATAAAGTATAAACAATCTTAAAAAAGGAGATTTAAATGTCTAGCATAAATGAACTTTAAATGAAAATCATCATGCTTGTGGACAAAAACCTAGATTAAGTTTATTAGATACTCATATTAAAGCGGAAAAAACAATAATCATCATTCTCATAAAAGAAATAGTGAAGTAAAGAAAAGAAGAGAACCTAAACGATGGAACTCTTGTGTCTGCGTTCTTTCCAAAAACCCTCGATCCCTTTAATAGATGCCTTAGTGATGTATTTATAATCATAAGAAAAATTCTCATTTCCTCCTAAGTACCTCAACTTTTGGACTTAGAAAAATCTCTTCTGATATAGCCCTGGCGTGCCATGCCAGGCATAGCAACAACCTGCGCTTGGACTTCGTCTGATGTTTGGGTCTTGGTGTGCCATACCTCTTATCTCTCCATGGTGTTAAACACTTTTCTAAAGTTCATGGGGTGGCGCGCCACCACCCACTATGCTTAGGTGTTAGGCAAAATTTGGTCATTTTTATCCCCGGGTGCGCTGTACCAACCATCTCACCAGGCCGATCTTCTTTGAATTTTTCTTTCATCACACTTTTGCAGCTTGAACTTCTATTGATTGCTCCTTTTTTGGGTATTTTCCATTTGTTTCCTACAAACATAATATAAACACATCCGTGAGATCTTTTCAACAATACTTTAATGAAAACATTGAATTTCATAAGGATATTCTTCTTGAAATACGATAAAATATAGGTAAAATGTGGCAAGTGGACATATAAATATGCCCAAGATCACTACCCCACACTTAAACCATTGTTCATCATCGAATAACCCCCTACTTTCATTCAATCCAACTTCATTGCACACCACTTATCACCTCTATCAATTCACAATCAGGCAGCTAGAACAGAACTTCAGTAGAAGTAGTTCATCAGTTTATAAAAACAACAAGATATACACAATGAAGAGCTTTTCATTCGAAACTACATACCCTCTATAAATGACTCTTCTTTATCAAAATAGGGAAAACATATTAAGTATGAAAACTGTGAAGCATAGTACACCAATTCTAGCAATCTAGTGTCCTCACTTATTTAGTGATATCCCTTTTTCTCTCTCATATTAGCATGCAAAACACTTGGGACACAAATCAATAAGGCACACTCACTCCCAAATGATATTTCGGACATATACAATGATGAGTTGGTAATTTTCCAACTCATTATGCTTTTAAGCATGATCTATTGCCTTGTTTTATAACAAATTAGGAGTGTTTTATGTCTTTTTCCTTTGATTGTGCATGTATTGAACTTAGACCAGAAAAATAGAAGAGTTGAACAAAAAGCAGGAAAATATCTACAAAGTGCAGGTGCAACTGTAGGAGGACTTCAAGAAACACTAAGACCTGCGAAGAACTTGCGGCTTTCGCAGGTGCCTCACAAGTGACCAATATGCTTACAAGGGAAAAACATCTAGATCTGGTATAAAATTACCTGAGAAGCTTCCGAGGGCATACTTGAAAAGTTGTGTAAAGAGAATGTGCAGATTTTACCCTAAATTATACACACCCATGTCATAACACATCATAGAGAAGCATTGAATTATAGAGAGAAGTAGAGAGAAGTAGTGAGAGAAAGAGTAGAGTACATGATTCTTCTTCTTCTTCAATACTTGAGCTAAGTACATCATTGTTGCAGATTCTTGAAAGCTCATTTTAGTTAATCAATATGATAATTGTTGATGATTTACCCATGGTTATATTCTCTCTCTTCATTAATGAGTAGCTAAATTGCTAGCTAGGGGTGTGTGCTTGATGAGTGCTTAAACATGATTTGGTATTGACAAATTGTTTGTAACTTTAATATATAAGCATGGATCTTGTTTCCTCTAAATTTTAGTTGAGAAATTAGTGGTTGCAAACACTACTTTAGCTTACTTATCTTGCTTATGCTTGAGAAAGAAGAGTGAGATTTGGGTGAGGAAACACTAGTGAGGATTTGGAGCATAGATGTGTGGGGTTGAGCTAGAGATAGTCAAAACCCACATCTCCACTCCATTAAAGGGTTGAGTCTAGAGATAACTTGATCCTTCCTCAAGCTTTGTGGATGATTATTTGATTGTGACCTTAGGGTTTGAGAAAATCCAAGACAAAAGTATTCTTATGATTGAAAACAAGATGATGCATTTATATCCATGATATTCATGCTAGAAATTGAAGTTAAGGAAATTGAATCAATCCCAATCTAATTGGCACTTCATCTATTGCACATTCGTAGCCCTTTCTATCACTTGCAACAAATCACTTGCTCAATCTCGTTTTATAAATTTGTACTCGATATTGTCTTTCCCTTTTCTCCCAAATTTTTACTTTCTAAATGGTTAAACAATGATGTATTTAAGTTTGAGTGTAACACCTAAGAAACTCCTAGGACTAGCCCCTAGATTTAAAACTTTATTATGTAGAAAACTGGAAAAAATTCCTCAGTACGAGTCATAGTATGACTCGTGAGGAGGTGGTACGGGGTTTACTAGGTCTCTTGAGATGAGGTTTCAGAGGGGAAGCAGAAATTATGCAGTAAACCACGGGTGATTCATACGAGTCGTACTAGGGTAGTACGAGTCATAACATTATTCGTGATACGGGTTCAGGGAGCCTGACAGGAAGTTGCAAGAAAACCACGACTGCATGTCACGATTCGTACTACCATGGCATGGATCATACTAACCAGTCATGAGATGAGCTTCCGAGAAGTGTTTAGGAAATTTTAGGAAAACCATGGGTTGTGGTATGACCATGGTATGTTGGTAAGGATCGTGGTAGGCTCCCATGGGATGAACTTCAGAGAATAGTTTAGGGAAAGGTCCCTAGCCATGAGTGACAATACAAATCATGTGATCCTGGTATGACTCATTGGTTAGGTCATCCCACCAGGTAGATTTTTGAAATGGTTGCTCAGGGGCATTTTCATAAAATATTAAGCTACTAACTCTAAACTACATTATATAGGGATATTTCAAAGGGGACATAAGAGGGGGTTAGTCGATGTACTCCTCTCATTCTCTCCTAACATTCAAAATGTTATCGTAAGAACTCAAACAAACATTTCAGGCTAGAACTAGGGCTTCAATCTTATTCTCAGAATTTCAAGTGTTTTCTCTGAAAATTCTTCTATAGGTATGTGGGGATTTAGCAAGGTATTCCTTCCGCCTTGTTCCCAAAAATAATCATTCAACCCTAATTTTCAAGTTTCCTAGAAATCCTAGCCTAGGGTTTTCTTCTAGTTGTTGAAATTCCCTATCGCCTTAATCTCTTAGAGTTTTCTTGACTAGTACTATGCTGTAATTGGGATGTTAATATTAACTTGTAAAATGTCTATCCAAATTCTTGGTTTTTGCATGGTTTTGAGATTTCATTTTATGAATTAGCAATGTTTCGCAAATAGTACGATATCTCATAGTATATATAATCTTCTCATGATTTATGTAACCATGCTTTACGGTACTTGTACATAGTCAAAATACTCAATAGTTTCAGTAATGTCAATAGTACCAGCATTTCGGTGTTTTCAATCATTAGGTCTTTTAGGCTGTCAGAACACTTCCAGATAAGTAGTTCTGATTTAGCCTTAAGACACCAGTTTGAGCTAATTAGTTCAGTTAATTATACTTAGGAGTTTAGTTGGTAGCAGTACTTAACACTGATCATTTCGGGGTTCCAGCGCACCTAGGACCCCTAAACTACATGCCACCATAGGTCTTTAGCCCGAATAGGCATCAGTTAGTGGTTGATAATGCTCAAATCACACCCCTGTAAAAATATGATGCGGACATAGTCAATAAAGAATTCGACTAAGGTTGGGATCAATCCCACAGGGAATATGATCAGGATGTAGAATAACACTAGTATTTATGCTTTTATTATAGTTATTTTCTAATGGGGGGTTTTAAAGAAAGAATCAAGCATGCCTGTTGGTTTAGAATCACTTTATGTTAACCCTAGTTAGTTAATCCACCATGGTTCCCACAACCGTAGTTGTGGAGGTTTTAGCTATTCATGATTGCAAGAAAAGAATTAGATTTTATGAGAGAAAACATAATTAACAACTTACAATTACAATGATGATTGAAGAAAAACCCAATTGATTATAGCACAATCAAACGTATGATTAATTCAAGAACAATGAATGAAATCTCAAAGCAATTAGTGTATTTGATCTCCAACTAATGTTAGGAAACCTAAAAATAATGATTATAATAATAATGAATCGGTCTCCTCAAGAAAATAACCTAAAATGTATTTATACAAATAATTAGAAACCCTTTCTAAATTAACAGGGATCGGTCACCAACCTAACTTACTAGTCGTAGCATGATGCTAGGAGTTGTGGTTTCCATCCATAACAGTCATTGCAGTCTTGAAAATTGGTTAAGTCCTGGGAGAAAGTACTGATGAGTTGGAAATTTACCAGCCCATTAGGCTCCACGAATTGCCACCGGAGAAACACCGGTTCCTCGCCAGAGAGGTCATCTAATGAAGGGTAAAAGGGTCCAAAAAGGTCTCCAAAGCATCTAGAATCTTCAAGGGCATTTGGGGAAAGTTTTACACAAGAAAGTACAGATATATAACCTCCATTGTAAACCAACCAAGAAGGAGGAAATTCATTAATCAATTCAATCATCTAGAATTCAACATCTTTGTAGAACTTTAGTAGAATCTTTTCTCCATAGATTTGTAGAGTTAGGTAGTACTTTTATTCTTCTTTTTATTTAACCCCTTCTGGAGGAATTCCACCATTATTGTAAGAGCTTGTGAAGCTAACACAATGAATATGAGGGAAATTCTCTTGGTATCTTCTTTCTATCTTTAAATATGCTTTACTAATTTGCTAGTTAGAAGTATATTCATGCTTGGTTTGTTAATTTGATTGCGATTTTAATAAATTGATCTTGAATTCTTATTGAATTATAGATGGGTATTGCTATATTCATCTTCATATTGTTTAATTAAGTGTAAATCTATTAGATTCTCTTCAATCTATTAATGAAGATCCATTGATTATGATATGGATCTATTTATTGTTGCTTGATTATTACTTGAGAGAGAATAATTAAGTATTGGAAGAGAATATGGTAGTGGGTATGGATAAGAGATCGTGAAATTAGGCCCTCTGTTGTTAGTCACTTCACCCAAATGACTTCCTTGAACATTAATCTTTTATAGCCGACATTTGAGCCTTGGACCCTTTCCTTGGAAACCACATTACAAGCCTTAAGACCATTCTTAATTCTTCTCTTTGGCACCCATCCTACCTAATTGCTAGTGACAAGATAAGTAATGAAATGAGGCTTAAGGTCTAAGAAATAGGGAGTGATAAAAACATTTGTGAAAAATGAGGCAAAAGCCTAAGTTTGGGTGTTTTCAAGAGAAGGGGGGAAAAATGAGAGCTTCAATGTGAGGTAGCACCAAAATCATGATGAAATGAATAAGTCGATGGGTTGAAATACCTCAAATCATCAAAAGAGAAAGAATAGCAAAAAGGTGCTATCTCTTGCATATAGAAGACTAAATGTGAAATTCACCGAAGTTATAAGGGTGGCTTGTATTACATAAATGATGAAGATTATGAACAAGGAAAAATAAGGTGGAGTGATCTCAATAAGATGATGGGATGTTACAAGTGTGTGTAAAGGAATTAGGGAGGCTATAGTTACCAAAAGCTAAACAATTATCCTACCTATACCCCTAGCGTTCATTATGACCCACAAGTCCTAATTGATATTGAGTGTAGCAACACTATATTAGTGGAGATATACATGAAGAGAAAGCCTGTGAGTCAATTTGTATGCACTTGAATTTCTTTGTGAGAGTGAACGCATTTGTCTTATCTTATAATCCCATTGTGTGAAATGCAAAAAAATGTGTGTGGGATTCTCTCTTCTTGTGAGGGGCATCATTTCCTTGGAGTACATGCTTAAAATTGTTTTCAAAGAGAGGTATGATTAAGGAAAGAGGGTAACAAACTTTAAGGCAAGCTTTGAATGTGAATTGTCAATGACTTGAGATGCTCTGTGAACTTTTTTTGAGGAACTATGCCCCTTGTTTGAATGAAATGAATGCATGCAAGATATGTTTAATGATTATGGTTACCTATTGAAGCTTGTGCAATACGGTTTTAGTATTTTTTTTCTTGAGTTTGTGTATTATGTTTAGGATTGTCTTTCGGATTGATGATTTGGTGTACAACTATCATAGTGCCCTAAGCTTTAGCAATGTCCTCTTGTGCAAGAATATCTTGATTAGCCCTTGATGCAAAAATTTATGTATAACATGTGGGCATGTGGTTCATTTGCTTAAATGTAAAAAAATTCATTACTTGAGGACAAGAAATGGTTCAAGTTTGGGGTTTGATGAGTTGAAAATTTACCAACCCATTAGGCTCCAAATCATGAGTTTTTGCTTAGTTTCCGAGTCATTTATGTGAATTTTATGCCTTTTTATTTTAAATTTATTATAGGTACCGTACGTGAGTAATCAAAGCAAATCAAGCAAAACAAATGGAATTTTGAGAAGAAATTTGATGAGTTAGCATATGAGGGAGAGGAACCAAAGATAAGGGAAGATTTGAGCTCAAAAAGAGGTGCAAGGACGTGCTTTGAATCTGCTAAATGTGGATCTGAAAGGGCAAAACACCGAAACTACTGCCTAGACCAGCTAAACAACCGGCCCTTCACGGAATAGACTGGCTAAACTCCCCTGAACCGTCGGTTCACCCCTGCCAAGCCAGTGATTTCAACCGGCCACAATTTGGCTCTCCACGAATTGCCACAGGCGAAACTGTGGTTCCTCGCCGGAGAGGCCATCTAATGAAGGGTAAAAGGGTCCAAAAAGGTCTTCAAAGCATCTAGAATCTTCAAGGGCATTTGGGGAAACTTTTACATAAGATAGTACAGATATATAACCTCCATTGTACACCAACCAAGAAGAAGGAAATTCATTAATCTGTTCAATCATCTAGAATTCATCTTCTTCATAGAATTTTTAGTAGAATCTTTTCTCCATAGATTTGTAGAGTTAGGTAATACTTTTATTCTTCTTTTACTTTAACCCATTTTGGGGGAATTCCACTATTGTTGTAAGAGCTTGTGAAGCTAATACAATGAATGTGAGGGGAATTCTCTTGGTATCTTCTCTCTATCTTTAAATATGCTTTAGTAATTTTCAAGTTAGAAGTATATTCATGGCGGGTTTGTTAATTTGATTGGGATTTTGATGAATTTCTCTTGGATTCTTATTGAATTATAAATGGGTATTTCTAGATCAATTGTTCAGTTAAGTATAAATCTATTAGATTCTCTTCAATCTATTAATGAAGATCCATTGATTATGATATGAGTCAGTTACACCTCGTAAATATTAACGATTAGTAAGCGTACACATGGATTGGTGATGAGTAAGAAGAGTTTGATGTGTGTGGAAAACGTCTCGGAAGTGGGGTCGGACGGGTCCAGTGCGCATAGGGCCAGCGCGACGCGCCAGCCAGTGGTGCACTGGCCTGCGTGAGGCACCAGGCATGTTGGAGATTTTAGAGGTGCGGGGCACTAGGACTGCTTCCTCAATGAGAGGAACGGGGCGCCAGGCCTTCTGCCTCAATGAGAGGCGCGACGCGCTAGGGTGGCAGCCTCAATGGGAGGTGCAAGGCACACCCCTGCAACCGACCTCACTTATATATATATAGCCCCTCTTCAATTGTAATTCATTTTTCACATTTGATTTCGGCTAGAGAGAGTAATAAATGAGGTTTTCAACGGTTTTTCATCCGATTCCGCTACCAAATGCCATCAAAATTCAAATTAACTTCGAGTATCGAAGTTTAAGCCCGAAGGGAACATTATTACGGAGTTATTTTCATGAAATTCACCCGACGAATCATAACCCCACCGAGCCAAAGTTATTCAAATTACTTTAGACTGATTTCTATACGATCACAAGCTTCAAGTAAGCATTTCTCCCTTATGGACTCTCAGGAAATAATACATTTTTGGTTGTGTTTCGTTAAGTTGTACTATAGTCAATATAGGTATTGAAAGTTATTGATTTACACCGAATTTTGGTATTGAAATTCATCTCTTTCTCCCAGTATAACGGTTACAGCTGATGAGAGCGGGCGAATACAAGTGGAAACCCAACGGTTATTCAGGAAATGACAATAAAGGTATATAAGGCTTAACCCTCGGCAAGTATACTCGTCGTACAATGTTACGACTTATGTTCTAGAACAAAAATGACTATTTCATACGTTGTAGATAGCTTCTACCATTAGATTGTGATTAGACATGTCGTAATTAGCTGTTGTAGGTATATAGAAATCAAATACGCTGTGATTAGCTGCTATCCGTAGATTACAATTACATAAGTTTTGGTTAGCTGCTAGAAAACGCATATGGATTTTATAGCAGTATTCCTTGTTGAACAGGAGCGTGTTAAGTGTGACACGTGCTAGAAGCGTCATAGAAACTTTTCTATTCTCCAATTCATTGTGTTAGTAGAATTCTAGGTTTGTTTCCAGGCCTAGATCTTAGGAGCTCGTAAGAGTTATCGAGCCTAAGCTAGTAAGTTGAGCAACATGGGTGCAACTAGGTGGTTTAACTACCAGTTTGGCGTCTGTATTGTCAGAAAAGCACGCCTAGAGGCCATTGGCGTATTCCTTTGCCCCAGTGGCAGAAATTTAGATAGGAAGGCCATGTTTTAGAGTTAGCAGCCTAAGGTTGTCTAGTGAACTGAGTGACAGCCTGTCACCCTATAGTTATTACCAGTGATTGTCAGTCTTAGTGGGCTTAGTAGTTATTATATAAGATTCCCAGGAAGCTAGCCCAGTCGTCCAGGTCAAATAGACTCGTGGGTACCCTAAGGAAGGGGACCTTATCAGTAGTTAAAGGTTGGGCCAGCACCCCAGCCGGTTCCTATCACCCACATGTTGCCAGGAATTAATAGGTTAGGTATATATAAAGTTGTCTATAAGGTTAAGAATCGCCCAGAAAGTAATATAAGATCCGGGTAGACCAAGATAAGGTCTAAGGGACTAGTAGTACCACGTTAGTAAATTACTACCTGCAGGCTAAGTATTTCAGTAAACTTCCTATGGAGGATTAGGGGACGATTGCTCAAAAGCATGTTCAGCCAGTATCAGCCCTATAGTTATCCTAAGTAGAGGAACTGAGTAGTTAGTCATTCGCGATCCCGCAGTTATTATGAGCTATAGATGTCCAGGAAGGATATATAGAGAGTTGTGTTGGACTGCCCCCGATCTCGCCCTATTCAGTCCAAACTATTACAGATAATGATCACTATTAGGATCCTCTGATCAGGTACAGGCGTACAACGTGCCTGCTAGATGCCTTACAGACTATCCTAGGGGGCGAGCAGTAATGACGTTAGTCCCAGAAGGCCAGTTACGCCTTTTGAGTGGCTAGATTGAGATGTTAGTATAACACCTTGGTTGGGGTTTCCCTCACTTAGGAGCCATCCATAACCACCTCAGGGTTACTAGCTGTGTCGACGCCCACGGGGGGCTAGATGATGTCACTCTGAGGAGCGGTATCCCGTCCGTGAGGGATGAAGATGAGGTCTGAGGACCTCATACAGTCCATTCCATGGATGGAATACTCTTATGTCGTATCGGCACACCCCATCGAGTTCGGTTCCGGGGATACAGATAGTAAGAGCCCACCAGACTCAGACACAACTACAGTTCAGGGGCCAAGCGGGCTCAATTGTAGACCCAGGGGACCGGTAGGTTGGCTACAGTACCAGTAGATTCATAGAAACCTATATAGGGGTATATAGATTGAGATGTGCTCGCTAGGGCTTATGAGGGCCCGAATGAGTTATTTTGTGTTGATTGTACCTTTCGTCTTATGGGAGCTAGGTGAGGTTCTTGTTTGTATTCTTGTCTGCTAGTTATAGTTTATAAATGTGTAATTATACAGTCTTAGCTTACGTACATGTAGTGTTGGTTAGATGAAGATTACGAATCAGTAGGCGCATAGGTTAATCTTTCTGCCCTTCTTTCTATTTACTTCCAGTCTTTATCATCTTATCAGTAAGCGCATAGGTTAATCTTTCTACCCTTATTTCTATTTACTTCTAGTCTTTATCATCTTATCTATTACCTTACCTATTCGGTACATATTGTACTGACGCCCTCCCCTGGGCGCTGCATTACTTTCCTGCAGGTTTAGACAGACAGGGTTCAAGATCACCAGTAACAGATGTTCAGAGTCCGCAGTTGGAACAACTCCTTTCTTTCGGAGTTTCCAGATTGTAGAGATTTCTATATTTCAGTTATATAGCATTCTGGGTAGGTCGGGGCCCTGTCCCGACCATTATTTGTATTCTTAGAGGCTTTCAGACTACAATCATTAGTTAGTTAGTGGTATGTTGGCTGTGTGGGGCCTAGTATAGTAGCTCATCTTCAATTCTGTTATAAGTAGATAGCATGGTGACCTTGTCGGCCTGCATAGGATCCTTTTGTTGCCTATTGTTGGTTAGCTATTTTCGTTTAAAGTGGCTATACGGCCTTGTCGGCTGGAGACTGCATTTACAGCTGAGATATAACCCGTTGTTTGTTGAATTGAGTCGCAGGCTGGCACCAAACGTGCATAAGACTAGCCAGGTCAGTTAGTTGTCAGTGTGGCACTAGGTGCCAGTCATGCCTCCCAAGGTGGGGCGTGATAGGGTCTATTTATTCTTGCTTGATTATTTCTTAAGAGAAAATAATTAAGTATTGGAAGAGAATATAGTAGTGGATATGGATAAGAAATTGTGAAATTAGGCCCTCTGCTGTTAGTCACTTCACCCAAATGACCTCCTTGAACATTAATCTTTGATAGCCAACGTTTGAGCCTTGGACCCTTTCGTTGCAACAACATTACAAGCCTTAAGATCATTCTTAATCCTTCTCTTTAGAACCCATCCTCCCTAATTTCTAGTGACAAGATAAGTAATGAAATGAGGTTTAAGGCCTAAGAAAGAGGGAATGATAAAAATATTTGTGAAAAATGAGGCAAAAGCCTAAGTTTGGGGGTTTGCAAGAGAAGGGGGCAAAAATGAGAGCTTCAATGTGAGGTAGCACCAAAATCATGATGAAATGAATGAGTCAATGGGTTGAAAGACCTCAAATCATCAAAAGAGAAAGAATAGCAAAAAGGTGCTATCTCTTGCATATAGAAGACTAAATGTGAAATTCACTGGTGTTATAAGGGTGGCTTGTGTTACATAAATGATGAACATTAATAATAAGGAAAAATAAGGTGGAGTGATCTCAATAAGATGATGGGATGTTACAACTGTGTGTAAATGCATTAGGGAGGCTTTAGTTACCAAATGCTAAACAATTATCCTACCTATACCCCTAGCGTTCATTATGACCCACAAGTCCTAATTTATTTTGAGTGTAGCAACACTATATTAGTGACGATATACATGAAGCGCAAGCCTAGGAGTCAATTTTTATGCACTTGAATTTCTTTGTGAGAGTGAACGCATTTGTCTTATCTTATAATCCCATTGTGTGAAATGCAAAAAAATGTGTGTGGGATTCTCTCTTCTTTTGAGGGGAATCATTTCCTTGGAGTACATGCTTAAAATTGTTTCAAAGAGAGGTATGATTAAGGAAAGAGGGTAATGAACTTTAAGGCAAGATTTGAATGTGAATTGTCAATGACTTGAGATGCTCTATGAACTCGTTTTGAGGAACTATGCCCCTTGTTTGAATGAAATGAATGCATACAAGATATGTTTAATGATTGTGGTTACTTATTGAAGCTTGTGCAATATGGTTTGAGTCTTTTTTGTTTTTCTTGAGTTTGTGTATAATGATTAGGATTTTCTTTTGGATTGATGATTTGGTGTACAACTACCATGGTGCCCGAAGATTTAGCAATGTCCTCTTGTGCAAGAATATCTCTATTGGCCATTGATGCAAAAGCATATGTATAGCATGTGATTCATTTGCTCAAATTTAAAAAATTGCATTACTTGAGGACAAGTAATGGTTCAAGTTTGGGGGTTTGATGAGTTGAAAATTACCAACCCATTAGGCTCCTAATAATGAGTTTTTGCTTAGTTTTTGAGTCATTTATATGTATTTTTTTCCCTTTCTCTAAAATTCTTTGTCGGTACCGAGGTTGAGTAAAGAAAACATGCAATAGAGCAAAAGACAAGGTGTTTGAGAAGAAATTTGATGAGTTAGCATATTAAGGAGAGGAACCAAAGATAAGGGAAGATTTGAGCTCAAAAAGAGGTGCAAGGACGTGCTTTGAATCGGATAAATGCGGATCTGAAAGGGAGAAACACCGAAGCTACTACCTAGAAAAGATAAACAACTGGCCTTTCATGGAATGGACCGGCTAAACGCCCCTGAACCACCGGTTCACACCTGCCAGGCCATTGTTTTCAACCGGCCACAGTTTGGCTCTCCACGAATTGCCATAGGCGAAACAACGGTTCCTCACCAGAGAGGCCATTTAACGAAGGGTAAAAGGGTCCAAAAAGGTCTCCAAAGAATCTAGAATCTTCAAGGGCATTTGGGGAAATTTGTACATAATAAAGTACAAATATATAACCTCCATTTTACACCAACCAAGAAGAAGGAAATTCATTAATTAATTCAATCATCTAGAATTCATCTTCTTCATATAATTTTTAGTAGAATCTTTTCTCCATAGATTTGTAGAGTTAGGTAGTACTTTTATTATTCTTTTTCTTTAACTCATTTTGGAGGAATTCCACCATTTTTGTAAGAGCTTGTGAAGCTAATACAATGAATGTGAGGGGAATTCTCTTGGTATCTTCTCTCTATCTTTATATATGCTTTACTAATTTGCTAATTAGAAGTATATTCATGGTGGGTTTGTTAATTTGATTGGGATTTTGATAAATTGCTCTTGGATTATTATTGAATTATAGATGGGTATTGCTAGATTCATCTTCATATTGTTCAATTAAGTGTAAATCTATTAGATTCTCTTCAATCTATTAATGAAGATCCATTAATTATGATATGGGTCTATTTATTGTTGCTTGATTAAATCTTGAGAGAAATAATTAAGTATTGGAAGAGAATATAGTAGTGGGTATGGATTTTAGGCTAGAAATAGCTGAAATTTCTTTCTCATTCCTTATTGGCAACTAATAGCTAGGAATAGTGCAGTTGCTAATACAAATTAAATCGGGTTGAGCTATGTTGTAGCTAGAGTTTTTATAAAACTCTAGCAAGAGGTAGTAAATAGGCTGAGAAGTTGACATTACCCACTTCTCGAGATTATTTACACTTGTTGAACTTGTGAGAGAATCTAAGGCTAGTCAATTCTTGATTTAACTATGATCCCATCTATAGAATGCCCCTAGCCTCTCACTTGTGATTGCTTCAATTGGAATCCGCCCCAGTTAGTCTTAGTTTAGAATTAGATAGTTATTTTCTATTTTAATATCCCCCCAATTTTACTCTTCAAGTGTTGAACAATTATGCGCTCTAATTTGAATTAGTTCATAACTCTTGAATTATCGACTCAATTCTCTATGGGATTCGACCCCGACATCCATCGGGATATTTGTTATGATACAACGACTGTTTATGCTCTTTTGTAAAAGAGGAGTGTATTTTGGACGTTATCAGGTACGACTCGTACAATGACACTACGAGTCTTAGGTTGCCTGTCATGGTCTGATCTTGTAAAGCCTGGCATCCTCTGGAATTTGTCACGGGTCCTGATAACGTCCAACCAACACTCTTCTTTATGAAAGAGCGTACAAGGTTGTCGTTCAAAACAAATAACCCGACGGGTGTCGGGGTCAAATCCCATAAGGAATGTCAGCTTATCACACAATAGTCGTCTATTAAAATAAACTAATTCGTATTGATATTGCAAGAAAATAAGAGAAAGTTGGAGGAACTACAACTTATAAAATAAAATATGGGTTTGCACACTAAAAACAGGGGCAAAGTATAAAAAAGACCAAATGAGAGACTACTAGGGGTGTGATATTGATAGGGGCTTCGATGGGTTGAAATTACTCCTATCTTTACTCAATAGTATGATTAGCTATGGATTAGGCGACATCTGAAGTTTCTCAACCAATTAGATGTCTTATACCTCGGGTTTTCTCAAATTTTGAGGTCCCTCTTCACAACAACCACATTACCTTGGGTATGAATTCACTATTTCTAGCTCCAATTCTTAATAGATGTGTAGTAATGGATTTTGGCTATATATATCCCAACCCCACATAATTACCACCCAAATACCCATTAGTGTTTCCTAAACTATACCTTAGTTTCCTTTTTCAAGCAAAATTAAAGTAAGGAAATTCAGCCCACACTTGCAACTATGAGTTTTCAACTTAAAATTCAGAGGAGACACTAAAATCATACTAATTGAGTAAATCTAAGATGAAATACACAATGCCCAACCCAAATCATTCACACACCCCTAGCAAAGAAGTTATCTACTCATGTAAGTAAAGTAATACACTGCATTCAACAACAATTCAATATCCATTCATAAACTTGAGTAAGAAAAATTCAAGCAAGGTCTATGCTCCAATGGAGTTTTCTACCTTCTCAATGAAGAAGATGACTCTTTCCCTTTCTACTTCTCTCTACTTTCAATATAAGCCAAAGCAATAGAATAATCAATCCTTTATAGAATGAAATTTCAGTTCCTTTATGAGATGTACAAAAATAGGGTACAGATCTACTCCTCTTTTTTCGTGCTTGATGTTTTTACCCTTGCTGACGGGGTCACTTGCGATTCATCGGTGGTTCGCGAAATGCCGGTCAGTACTAGCTAAAGGATAGTGGAGATTTTAGGTGCTTCAGTGCTGGAACCGGTGGTTCGCCGATCCTAATCACAGATCACCAGTCAGTCACAATTGATGACAGTAAGTTCTTTAGCACTTCAGTGGTTCACCGGTGCTGATATGCAGTCTGCTAGTCTCCATCCTTCCTCAGCACAGTAGATGACTGCGGTTGATCGGCATTTCATCGGTGGAGCGCCAGTCCTCAACTCTCTTTACATGCTTTTTGCTCAATTTCATGCTTTTCTCCATTCAAGTTAAGTACCTGCAAAAACCAAGGCAAAAAGGCATAAAATCCACCTAATTGACTTGAAAACTAAGAAAAACCTCATGTTTAAGAGCCTAGGGAGTTGGTAAATTACCAACTCATCAAACCCCCAAACTTGAACTATTGCTTGTCCTCAAGTAATGCAATTCTTTACATTTGAGTAAATAGACAACATGCCAAATATGAAGTTATGCATCAAGGACCAATGAGCCTAAGACAACCCAAATACGCTCACCAACTCAAGGAAAAAGAGAAACGACTCCCCCTAAAATGTGAGAAAGCTTCAAGAGGTAACCACAATGAATAGGCATGCTTCTCAACTGCTTTCATTTTTCAAAACAAGGGCATGATTCATCCAATCAAACAAACATAACATCTCAATTTATAATCATTTAGCATTCAAAGCTTGCTTGAAGCTCACACTGCTCATGCCTCAATCACTTCTTTACATCAATGCAAGCATGTACTCAAAGGGAGTGATGCCACTCATTACAAGAGAAAATCCCCTTTCTTTATGATAAAACAATGCACACACAAGGGATTATAGAATGAGATGATCACACTCACTCTCACAAAAGAATTCTCCATGCACACAACTTGACCCATAGGCTTGCCCTATCTATAACTCGTCACTAATGTAGAGTAACTACACTCAAAATCAACTAGGACTTTTGTGGGTCATGATGAAGGATAGGGGTGAGGGTAGGACAAATATTTATCTCTAGTGACTAGAACCTCCCTAGTTCCTTTTGTGAACACTTTTATCCTCCCATCAAACTCTTGATCTCTCCACCTTCTTTCTCCTTTTTCACCATCTTCATCTTTTAGTTCTCAAGAGCTCTCCTTGTAACTCCTTTGGCTCTCACATAAAGCCTCATCTATGCAAGAGGTAACACTATTTCACTATTCTTTTTCTCTTTTGATGATTCAGGGTTTCTCAACCCATCATTTTATTCATTTTGATCACAATTTGGTGCTACCTCACATTTAAGCTCATCACATTTTTCCCCTTCTTGTAAACTCCCAAACTTAGGCTTTTTTCCTCTTTTCCGTTGATTTTCTTATCTCTCCCTATGTCTTGGGCTTCAAGCTCCCATTATTTTCATTCATTCATCACTAGCAATTAAGGAGGATGGTTTCCAAAGAAATGGATTACAAAGGGACCTTGGGCTTGTAATGTGGTTTCCAAGAATAAGCAATCCAAAGGCTCAAAGT
Organism: Datura stramonium; assembly: GCA_018107945.1. Taxonomy (NCBI): domain Eukaryota; kingdom Viridiplantae; phylum Streptophyta; class Magnoliopsida; order Solanales; family Solanaceae; genus Datura; species Datura stramonium. Next base: position 80,821 of record JACEIK010002530.1, read on the forward strand.
TTGCTAGCAAAGGAAGATGTTTTAGGAGGTCATTTTGGCTGAAGTGACTAATTAATAGAAAGCCTAAAATCATATTCTAAGTGCAGCTACATCGAGGAATTCTCCTTGTTATACTCCGAAAGCCCAAAGATCAGACCCGGGAGTTGAAACAAAGGAAACTAGAAATATGGCACCAGGTCATAGAACGAGTCGTGCTGTGACCCGTGGGTAAATCACGAGTCATGAGGAGACTCGTGGTGAGGTTCTAGGTGTGAGTTGAAATTTTGGATTTTGAAAGTCCCCACGGACATGACCACAAGTCGTGGTTAACATATTGAAAATGGTTTGAGATTTTAGGCAGTAAAGGTGACGAGTGGTGACCACGACGAATGACTCGTTGGATACCCCTTGACGAGCCTCAGGTAAATCATTGGCAGTGCACTCAACGACTGATGCCACGAGTCGTGGCCTAAGGAACGAATCGTCTAGTCCCTCGTAGGGACTGGCAGTTAGTTATTTTCTGAGAATTTAGTAAGGGCTTTTCCATAATTTCTATGATCCTAATGTCTAAACTATGTCATTTTAAGCTATGAATGATGAGTTTTAAGAGGAGTAAATTCATTTTAGGCCATTCTTACTCATGCATGCAAAGTTAGAGAGTTAGGAAGGTGATGAAGTTAGATTTCTTCAAGATTTCCTTCAATCTTTCATGGGGCTTTCAAGGAGTGGTAAAATCATATCTTCCCCAGGTATGTAGGGTTATGAATGGGTGAATACATTCACACCCATGCCCACTCCCTCTCTAAATTATGATAATTCCAATGTTGATTCTATGG
>JACEIK010002530.1:89627-109302 GCA_018107945.1 Datura stramonium
TTTGAGATGTCCCCTTCCTCAATTGGGCCTCGAGCTTGATATCGATATCATGGTATCGTCCTTAGTCCTGGCAAGGCCTTGGACGACTCTACCCACTTGAGTGTGATAGTTGGACCACGTAAGCTCTACCGTGGTATGTCGGTTATATTACGAGTCTCCCATTGTTCCTCATGATTTCAGTTATGCATGGTTACCCCTCATAATATATGTGTATGTTCTAAAGCAGGTTTGACCTAATGTTCATTTTTACTTATGATTATAAAATTTAAGGTTTGGGTCATTCAATTCAGTTATGATGTTATGTTATGTTGAGATCATGATTTAAGAAAATATCATGCACGTCCTAATCTCAGATTCTTATCTTGATCATGTTTTATATTATTCATGTTTTAAATGGTTTTACTTATTTAAGCGATTTTACTTACCTTACATACTCGGTACATTCCACGTACTGACCGCATACTCTATGATGTTTGGTTTCATGATATAGGCTCCGACCATCAGACTCAGCCCCACCACTAGCCAGCTTTCAGAGTTCGCATCAGTCCCTATTGGTGAGTCCTCATCTGTCGAGGGCCCCTCTTTATTTCAGTTATGATTGAGTATTTTCAGTTTTCAGCTTTAGAGAGTTAGTTGGGGTCTTGTCCCATCAACTCATTAGACTTAGAGGCTTTTCAGACAAAAGAATGTAATCAACTTTAGATTCGTGTGTATTTCTGATGTTTTGCTTATTTCAGACATCCGCTAAGTTTATCATATTGATCTATCATTTTATGATTGAGTTAGATGTATGTTCATACCATGGATCGACTTGGAGTCTCTCGGGGTTCCTTGACCCGTGTCTCGATTCGGGCCTATGTTCGGGTCGTGACACTCCTTGAGTCACACTTAAGGCAAGTTCTAGACAAGCAGAGATGCATGAGACTCATTCAAATGACCTTACCATACAAGGCATCACACTAAAAGAGTTTATACAAGTCATTATTATCAAAAGATTTTGATTCTAGATAATAGAGCATGCGAATCCACAAACCAAATATTGCATATGTAATGTATCACAAGAGAGTGCTACATTTCCCATTTCAAATGCCCATTTCTTTCAAATTCATTTTTCATGCCACACAAAATTTTTTTGGTGGTACCTCTCAAAAGAAGTTTCGCAAAAGGATCAAATAAAAAAAATGGCATTTTTCCTTAAGAAAGTCGCCTCACAATCTATCATTGGAAAATGTCACCCGGTTCAACAACAAAAAGAAAAGAAAAAGAAATTGCTCCTTCAGAAAGAACCATGGTATTTAGAAATCCCTTGGAGTTTATTCATTATCTACTATTTACAAAGGCGAGAATCAAACTTGGGTCACGATCTTTTGGCAATAAAAAAAAGACCCACTCAATAGCACTAACAATCCAAAGATAATATTTTCTATTCATCCATTTCGATCCCGACAAAGGCTCAACAACCATCCACAAATCTCAAACATTAGCTTGACAAGGGCAACATCAAACATTATTAAAATGAGCCTAATAAAGGCTTACAAATCATCATAATTTGAAAATAAAAGCACGACAAAGGCCACATCAATTAATCAACAAAAAATGACCACAACAAATAAAAGAAACACTCATCCTACCCCCAATTATAACAATACAATGTCCCCAATGTATGCATACAAAGCAAATGAGGGTGAGAACTCCATGAAGTGATCATTCTTCATCATCCTCATCATCTTTGTCTCTCAGGTCCTCCTCCTTATTCCCCAAGCCCTCGTACAGGTCATCAATGGAGCCTCGGACAAAAAAAGGGGCAGCCATCACTGCATCAAGTGCGATAATATCAGGAACCCTCAGATTGTAGAAGGGGCAGCCATCACTGCATCAAGTGCGATAATATCAGGAACCGCCATTAATGTTCGACCTTTCCACTCCCTTACCTAAGCCCGGAGAGAGGTGACAACCCCCTCCACGACATCTACCCGCGAGCATAGCTTAGTGAAGCTGTCATACATTGACTTCATCTCCTTTTTCACCATCTTTGCAATCAAGGAAGGAAGACTCTTAGCCAATTTTTGAAGCTGGCTCTCATGGGTATATGTCAACTCTGCCAATTTGTGGAGGCTACTTGGCTAGGACGATGTGGGAGGATATTAGGCTCCCATGGTAGGTGCTTCTTCTGAAGCTTGGCCTAATGCCTCAAGATGTGGAATGTTGAGATAGAGGGCCAATGGGGCTTGCTCTGACCCATGAGAGAAGTACTCCTCGGAGGCTTCGAATGCCTGAAACTGCTTCCTCTTTCTCTTGGGAGCATCTGCATCCCTTTTTCTATCCACAGTAATGACACCAGTAGTGGAGCTTGCGGCTTCATTGGGAAAGAGTGGCACTTCAGCTTGAAGGTAGAGCTGGGATATAAGTACCACATAGGGCATTGAAGTGCCATCTTGCCTCTCTTTTTTGTTCATCTGAACAACCTCAATTTCCCCAAAATTTATGGGTACCCCTATCATGATGCATGTGATGAGGATGACCGCTTCCAAGATTACCTTTTGCTCATTTTTTGAGGGCATAATCCGACTAGAAATAAAATCTAGCCAAAGATTGGATTCAAAATTAAGATCATGCTAGGATATCTCATCACCATCGAGGCCTAAAAAGGAGTGTCTACAACAATGACGGGAGCTATCCACCCAAACTGATTCTCTTTGTTAGAAATTCTAGCAGCATACTCAAAACCATTGTTAATCTCATCCTCCTAGAATAAGGAATTGATGTATGCTAGGGTTATGCCCACTTCTATACCCCTCACCATGATAGAAGGAAGGCAAGGGAATTAATCAACCCTGTCTCTATGCTGCATGCTCTCTTGCCTCGCCTGGTATGAGGCATAGAATTTGGGCACTAAGCAATAGTAGAAGTCGGGTAGAGGGTTGACGAAAACATGACATTGACGGTCTATGAATTGTGCGGTGATGTTGGTGAAATCACTCCACAGCCCCACCAAATTGAAGTGCTTTTCTATAGTGATTAAGCACCTATGCAAATGGCATAGTGCCCCTCCATATTGGGCACATAGAATATTATAGCCTCTCTGGTGTTAGGGGCTGGGGTTGCCCTTGCTTTCCCTTTTCTCTTACCTTTTGAAGTGGCTAGGGCTTTGCCGTTGCTTGATTTTCTGGATGACGACGTGCTCCGCAAAACCATGTTAGTGCCATACAACCATACTTTCTTTCTGTATTTTTTTTCAAGAGAAAAGAAAAGAAAAAAAAACTAACATCTATCTTAAACTGAGACAAGGAATTATAATAATTGGATGGCAAAAAGGCCGAAGAGTTAAGATTTTAAACATTGGCAGTACCGGTGGGCCACAAACGAAATGCAGATGAAGATTCGCTAATTTCCAGTTAGCCACCGGACAGAAGCAGAATGCTGGGGATATAGGTGTCAACCGGCGACACGCTGGCATTTCGCCGATCTTGACTCACGAAATGCTGGTGTAAAGCAAGTCTAGGGAAGTGGCCTAAAGCCCTGAACCCTGACCTATGTTTCATCCGACATTTACTCTGGCTTGGCCGGAGGTTCGCCGGTGGATGCCTATTAGCAAAAGTCAACCCAAACTCAGAGAATTCATAACATATTCAAATTCAAGACTTACTCACTCAACATAGCAACAACCAAACAAGGAAATGTGACAATTTACCCTTAAGAAAGATGTCACTCCATATATCATCAGGTAAATTGTGCAATTTAAGCACACATAGGGCTACTCAGCCTTCACCCCCGACTAAAATCAAACACACTAAAAAGCAAGCAATTTTCCAACGGGAAAACCCACATTGTCATTCAATCATTATATCACTCGCCCATATACCCACATAATGAATAATAGAGAAGTACGAACAAGCTTAATCATTGGGGGAGTGGGGACATATGAGTGGGGGCATTTCCATTTTCACAAGCTCAAAATAATCCATATCTTCGATCAATAATCAAAAATAGAGTGAGAGTTACATACCAAATGTATTTGAGAACAAAGATAGGAGAAATATCCAAGCTTGAACAATGGAGTTCCACAAAACTCTTTCTTGCCTTAGTGTATTGAGTGTATGAGTGAGTAGTGATAAAATGAGATGAATGAAGTGTGGGATTTATATGAGAGAAGGAGTGAAGGGGATTGGTAGCTGAAAAGGTGGGTTTAGTGGTGGGAAGGTGGAAGAAAGGGTTTATGGGGATTTGGAGGGGTTTTGACCGGTATTTTTAAATATTCGGGTCGGGTTTGATCCATAGAGCAGTTAAAATTTTTAAAATATGGACTTACCTGCACCCATTCTTTACCGGCGGTCACCGGTAGGGACCAACATTTCGCCTCTTTACCGCAGGTGACCAAAATTCTTCTCAGTTCTCTGGTTTATAATTGGTGATCATTCAGCGTCTCACTGGTTGGCACCGATGATTCGCCAGTTGAGCCACCAATGTTATCATAACTCCTAGGTTTACTGTTTGAAGCCAGTGCTACATCGGTGGTTAACTATTTGGTATCGGCGTTCCGTTGATCGCCGATTTTCTTTCTTATTCTCCATTTTTCTACCTTGCAAATGCGATAGGGCAGCGTCTTGTGTTTTTGCACCGCATTCGCCGGTCTGGTGCTAGTCCTATCATGTTCTTCTTCTCCTGGTTTGTGCATCCAACCTATCTACAAAATAAAAAGCAACAAAACATCATAATGCTCAAGATAAAAATTCTTGGGTTGCCTCCCAAGAAGCGCCTTAGTTAACGTCGTGGCACGATGGACACCTTTCCAATTTCTAGCACTTCGGAGGGTCCTCCTTCGATTTACTCTCAACATAAACAGACTCATAATGCTAGTCTTCACCATCAAGAACTTCCATGACCTTACATTCATCCAGGGTCTTGATAGGCTGGCGTAGATTAAAGGTGACTTCGTCACCACCTACTTGATACTTAAGCTCTCCAAGCACCACATCAATTAAAGCCCTTCCCATTACTAGTATAGGTCGCCCCAAGATAATTGGCACCTCCATGTCCATCTCATAATGCAGCACAACGAAATTAGCTAGGAGTATGAATTTATCTACCTTCACAAGAATATCAAGTAGCACTCCAACGGGTCGTTTTATTGACCTATCCGCCATCAACAACCTCATAGAGGTAGGTTTTGGACTCCCTAACCCAAGTTTCTTGAATATATTTTTTATGAGAAGCATGAGATTGATACTAGCACCAAGGTCACACAAGCAATATTGAACATGACCAAGCCAATTGTGCAAGGAATGGTGAATGCCCCAGAGTCTTCACGTTTTGGAGCAAGGTTGCTAGTCATCACAACACTATAATGATGGGTCACCTTATCAGTGCCTATATCCACCACCTTTTTTTGCTTCAAGAGTTCCTTCATAAATTTTGCGTATCCTGACATTTGAACCAAAGCATCCACAAGCAGTACATTGATGGATAATTTGCTGAACATATCTAAAATTTTTTAGAATTGATTGTCCTTCTTCTTTTTGACCAATCGCTGTGGATATAGCGGGGGAACTCTTACTTCATGGTCCTCGTCATTAGGGGCCTTCATGCCTACATTCACATGAACATTATTCGAGGGCGTCATATCAACATCCTCATCTTTCCTTTCCTCATCATCACTAATACATGGTGCTTTTGGCACCTCATCAAATATATCATCATCAATTGCCTTCAGGGTATCAACATCCTTGGGATTCACTCCCGCATCCTTCAATACCTTACCACTCCTAGTCATGATTGCCATACAATGGCCATCTTTCTTGGGATTCGGAATAGTATCAATAGGAAGTGCACCTTTCATGCGGGGGTTCTTTTGTGAAGAAAAATGGTTCATTTGCGCTTCAAGGTGTTTGATTGAAGCCGAGTGGAAGCTCACGGTTTGAGCGAGGTTATACACCTCCCCTTTCAACTCTCTAACCCCACTGTCAGTGGATTCTTCTTTCTTCAACACTCGGATAGGATGTCGTCAATTTTTGAGCTTCCTACATCACTCACCCCCGGCTAGCCTTGAGATGTTTCTACTTTTGGAGGAGGTACATATGGGTTAGAACTTTAGTGATATTGCTCTGTTTCGCGGTTATCCTCTCTATTCCCCCATTGATTATTTCTCTCCCCCCATCTAGGATTATCACGGTTTCTCCAACCTTGATTCTCCTCCCTTGGTGCCAAGGGCCTTGATTGGCACCTTGATACCCACGGCGAGAACCCCCAATTGGCCTGACATGTATTGACACTCCTCCTCGTATCTCGGGAATGAAGTGTCATCATCAAATTGAGCTTGGCTTTGAGCACCTACAATAATCACACTCTTTGTACTAGCTCCCATCACATGCGTCGCCATCAACTCTAGCTGGGTTATCATTTTATCCAGAGTTTCATCTCTAACCTCATCTCTCTTCCACAACTCTACACTTAAAATATTTGGGGCAACACCACTAGAAGATACCTCCGTTTCTCTAGTATGCCATGCTCGGTTGGTCTTAATCATTCTATCAAGTAATGCCTTGGATACTCCATAGGGTTGATCCATGATGGATCACCCAACCAAGTTATTTTCCACCGACTTATTGATAGAATCCAATGATCAGTAGAAGCTTTCCCCATCGGGTAAGCCATGGTTTGGATAAATGGCTACCTTTTGCTTAAACCTCAACCACTCCTTATGGAGTTGGTCCCTTGCATGTTGTCGGAAATTAATAATGTCATCCCTCAGCTGCAACATCCTCGAGGGAGGAAAGAACCTATCCAAAAATGCTTGTGTGAGTTCATTCCAAGAGGTAATAGACCCGGAGGCAACCCCTCCAACCACGCGGTTACTTCCCCTATGACTGAAAATGGAAAGAGTCTCACTTTGATTAACTCTTGAGTGATATTTGTAATGTTGAAGGGTCGACAAATCTCCAAGAAGTTGCGGAGATGCCTGTTTGCATCCTCACTAGGCATTCCTCTGAAGAGTCCCTTCATTTAAAGTAAGTGTAACATTGTACTCGTCACATGGAAAATCACATTCCCTACCATAGGATGTAGGCGAATTGCACCTGCTACATTGGGCATCACAGGGTCATCATCCTCATGATCTATATGCCCGTCCACCGAACCTTATCCTTCTAGTGAATGCCGACTCATATCAAGTTCAACCTAGAAGGCAACAACTATGATTGTAAAGTCAAACCAAGTAAGATGCAAGATCAACTCAAAATAACAACAACTAGAGGCTATCAAACTACATTCCCAACAATGGCTCCATTTTTTATAACATCCAAACTACACTCTTCTTTAGAAAAAAGCGTGCAAAATCATCATTCAAAATAAATAATCCAATGGGTGTCGGGGTCGAATCCCACCAGGAAAATAAGCTGATCACACAATAGCCATATATTAAATTGAACTAATTCGCATTGATGTTGCAGGACAAATAAGAGAAAATTGGGGGAACCACAATTTATAAAATAAAATATGGATTTGCGCACTAAAAACAGGGGAAAAGTATAGAAAAGACCAAAAGAGAGACTACTAGGGGTGTGATATTGATAGGGGCTTCAATGGGTTGGAATTTTTAATTGCTCCTATCTTTACTCAATAATATAATTAGCTGCGGATTAGGGGACATGTTAAGTTTCTCAACCAATTAGATGTCTCATACCTCGGGTTTTCTCAAATCTGAAGGTTCCTCTTCACAACAACCACATCAACTTGGGTATGGATTCACTATTTCTAGCTCCAATCCTTAATTGATGTGTAACAATTGGTTCTGCCTATGTCTATCCCAACCCCACATAATTACCACCCAAATACTCATTAGTGTTTCCTCATCCATACCTTAATTTTCTTTTTCAAGCAAAACTAAAGTATGGAAATGAAACCCACACTTGCAACTATGAGATTTCAACTTCAAATTCAGAGGAAACACTAAAATCATACTGATTGAGTAAATCTAAGATCAAATCCAAATCAACCCCAATCATTCACACACTCCTAGGAAAGAAGTTAGCTACTCATGTCAGTAAAGTAAGACAATGCATTAAACAACAATTCAATATTAGTTAACAAACTAGAGTAAGAAAAATTCAAGCAAGGTATGAGCTCCAATGGAGTTTTCTACCTTCTCAATGAAGAAGATGACTCTTTCCCTTTCTAGTTCTCTCTACTTTCAATACAAGCTAAAGATATAGAATAATCAATCCTTTCTAGAATGGAATTTTTAGTTCATTTATGAGATGTACAAAAATAGGGTACAGATCTACTCCTCTTTTTTCGTGTTTGACATCTTTACCCCGTGCTAACGGGTATCACCTAAGATTCACTGGCAGTTCATCGGTGTAGGTTTGTGAAACGTCGGTCAATCCTAGATGAAGGACAGTGAGATGTTGGATGCTTCGGTGCTGGCACCGGCGGTTCCCTACAGTGCATTCACCATCTTGGTGTACCCCTGGACATCATCTCCGTCATAGTTCATAGGGACAACTGCCATTGTCTCAACACTCATCATTTCCACCAGAGGCACGAAAAACCTCTTTTCCTCCATCTTGGTGCTCAGGGAGGTTGTTCTTGAGTTAGGATTCCTTGTTGTTTCCTGAATAGATCAAAATAAAAGAAAAACACAACAGAGGAAATAATGAATAAAAGGTAAACAGAAGCAATTAATCTAATCCTAAGCCGCATTCCCCCACAACGACGTTATTTTTTGATAACGCTCAAATCACACCCCTGTAAAAGTATGATGCGGACATTGTCAATAAAGAATCCAACTAAGGTTAGGGTCGAACCCACATAAAATATGGTTAGGATTTAGAATAACGCTAGTATTTATGCTTTTAGTACAATTATTTCCTAATGGGGGGTTTTTAAATAAAGAATAAAGAAAGAAAGTAGTAGATTGTTGTTATGATCAAATTTATGCAATTAACTAGGGAAGTGTTCCCCATGATTCATAACAACTTCAGGTTATTAAACTAGTGATCTATCCCAATACTTAGCATGCAGAGTTGATAAGATAGATTCATCCAAACGACTGATTCGTCCTTACTGGATTATTATACTCAATCACCACATTATGTCTCTTGAGTGTTTTCACTTTAACTGTTACCAACTATTCCAAATTAACTATCATTCCACCACAACTCAAGTAATTCAATGAAACATAAAGTTCAAGACTTTGTTGTTCTTTTATTCCTAATCTCTTCTTCTCTAGGTTCAAGCAAGTAGAGAATTCGGGCAAGTCCTAACAATGTGCATCATTAATAAATGTTTATGATGAAGAGAGGAACAATACAAGCATGTGTATTGGTTTAGAATCACTTTATGTTAACCCTAGTTAGTTAATCCGCCATGGTTCCCACAATCCTAGTTGTGGAGGTTTTAACTATTCATGATTGCAAGAAAAGAATTAGATTTCATGAGAAAAAATAGAATTAACAACTTACAACGATGATTGAAGAAAACCCCAATTGATTATAGCATAATAAAAAGTATGATCAATTCAAGAACAATGAATGAAATGTCAAAGCAATTAGTGTATTTGATCTCCAAGTAATGTTAGAAAACCCAAAAATAACAATTATAATAATAATGAATTGGTCCCCTCAAGAAAATAACCTAAAAAGTATTTATACAAATAATTGGAAACCGTTCCTAAATTAACAAGGATCTATCGCCGACCTAAACTATGAGTCATAGCATGAAGCTAGGAGTCATGGTTTCCATCCATAACATGCGGTGCAGTATCGAAAATTGGTTAAGTCTTAGGAGAAGGTACGACTCGTACAATGACATTATGAGTCGTAGGTTGCTTGTCCTGCTCTGATCTTGCAAATTCTGGCATCCTCTGGAATTTATCATGAGTCAATGGTACGGTCCGTACATTATTATTACAAGTCATGGTCTCTATTCGTACTCTGAGACCTGCCAACTTTACATACTCACTGTATTTCGCCAGGGCTTCTTGGTACAAGTCGTATGATGTCCTCATGACTCGTGTATTCCATTTATACCAGAAACTCAGGAAAGTGCAAGCTTTTGACTCTTTCTAATACTCCTTGGTACAACTCGTACAATGGTTGTCTGGCTCTTACCAAGAGTCGTACTTGGCGCCAAGACTTGTGCATATCTTCTGGTTGTCATTACGGCTGCATGGTATGGCTCGTATCACCAAGGTACGGACGAGGAATGCACTTGGACTATTTTGTGTACTTTTTCCTCTCCTTTTCCATTATTCAACTCCAAAACATGATTTCCCTAAAAAAAAGTAAAAGCACCTCATATCCTTATAAACCTTACCGAAGACCACACATTTTTCCTAAGTTTTAAGCATCGAAAGTTCTGTAAACTCACAACAAATCAACACCATCAACTTAAGACTTTTGCATGCCCTCAGACAAACAAAACACTACTCTAAAATACTTAACTATAAAATAAAACAGAAGACCTACAGTCAACAATATTAAAATTTGCACACACGGCCAATTATCAAATACTGACCCTTTTTTCATTCAAAACCAAGATGGCTATGCATACATGCAACTACAAATTATGACACAAAGGGATCTAGAGATGGAATTCAACTATTAATAGACAACCGAGCTATCACTAATGTTGTTTACACATAATGTTGGTAGAATGCAATGCAACCCCTGTACCCTCACAACAAAAGAAGTCCCAAACACACTCAAAACGATATATATATATATATAGTCATGCCCCGGAAACTCAAAGACTAGACCAGGGACTTAACTTAGAGAAAATTGGAAAACTTGCACCATGTCATAGAACGAGTCATTTTGTGACCCGTGGGTGGTGACCATGAGTCATTAAGTGACTCGTGGTGAGGCCTGCAGACTTAGTGAGAAATTTGGATAATGGGTGACCATGGGTATGACCATGAGTCATGGTCAACCCCACGAGTCATGATATGACCCGTGGTTAAGAACAATGTTAGGCCTGGAAAATGTTAGGCAGTGTACCCAATGGGTCCTCACCACGACTCACTATGAACAACACGAGTTGTGGTGTCAATCGTGGGGACTCTAGGGATTTTTGGGGCAGTGTAGTCTACGAGAGGTGACCACGAGTCGTGGTCACCAACCATGACTCGTTAGGTCTCTCGTGGTGACCAAAAGGGTTTCCAGGCAGTGTACCTCACGAGTGTGAACACGAGTCATGGTCACTGACCACGACCTGTTAGGTCACCCCTGAGGACTAACGATCGATTTTCCCTTGAGAGCTTTCAATGGTCTTTTAGTAATCTCCTACCCTCCTACACTCTAAAATATGTCATTTTTAAGTATATTTTCAGACTTATTAGAGGGATTAAAGGGTTTCTTTCCTCATTCTCCCAATCCAAACTCAAAAATCATCGTAGAACTTCTCTCAGAGCTTTTTAGAGCAAGAACTAGGGAATCCTTTTCTCCTCGATTTCTCAAGGAAATTCTTCGAGCTTCTACACCAGGTATGTGGAAATTAAACAAGGGAATAGTTCTTCCCTTGTTTTTCCAAATTCCTCCCTATTTCTTTCTATTAGTTGTAGCCTTGAAACTACTAAATGTCAAGAAATTTCTAGTTATACTTCTGTTAAAGCATGCGGAATATTATACCATGTTAATTGTAGATATTTTCCACCAGTTCGTAACTAAAATGGTGTTAAATATTCTTAAGTGAAATTAACCCCTATTTCTTGAATTAGAAAATCTTGAAATGTGCATTAGTGCTTGGATATTGAGATTTTTCTTGGGTTTATTAGTGTTGTGGACTCCCATGTTCTTAGGAGCTTTGAAATGAAATCAGATTATGGTCAGTTTAGTTTCAGTAAGGATTTTAGAATTCTTAGTGTCAGTTAGAAAATGTCAGCTGATCAGTTTGACTACAGAAATTCTCGAGGTTTCTGTAGTACCTCCCAGATATCATAATAAAATTTAGAATTGAGTTTTTATTGGTCCACTAGGCGGTCGTGACACTTTAGATAAACAACTCTGACTAGCATTAGGACCCCCGTTTTGTATTTTAGTTTGTTCTGTAGATGGTTATGACGCTTCCAGATAAGCATCTCTGACTAGTCCCATAACCTAGTTTAAGAATCTGGTCTAATAAGACTCTCAAGGTGCTTTCAGATATGTATCCGTGACTAGTCTTGGGCCCTAGTTTCGAGCTATTATCTTAGTAATCAGTCTAGGACTATCTAGTGGGAGTAGGACTTAGAACGTGTGGACCGGGGTTCCAACACACCCATGTTTCGAGAACTACATTGCAATCGTAGATTTCAGTTTTATTGGCCTGATGGCCCCAAACTCTTGTGATCGCCAAGTTCTTGCATTTATATAATGGCAAGGTATATTGGGTCCTACCGATGGGGTATATACATCGCACTCCACGTCTAGCTCATGTGGTTATATGTCTGTTATAGACTCTACCACTAGTCAGTTCAATCCAATTTCAGTTCAATCCAGATCAGTATTCTAGATTTAGAACATGATTTGACCATCAGACAGGATCATTCAGACCATCTCAGTTATTTCAGTCATTCAGTTAAGTAGCTTTAGTTGACCATTGCATGTCTTTTCAGTTTAGCATTTTTTATTCCATTGTGTTATTTTTCTCCCACTTACTCAGTACATTCAAAGTACTGACGCATACTTTTATGCTGTATCATTTTATGATATAGCTACAGGATCTCAGTCTTACCTTCGCTAGCCGATCACTCACTGTAGACTTTCGCTATTCTAGTTTGTGAATCCTTATTCATCGAGGACGGAAATTATTTGATTCAGTTATATTTTTCTTTCCTTCTATTTAGATTTGGAGTTAGCTGGGGGCTTGTCTCAGTAACTCATCAGCCATAGTGGCTTTCAGACGCAGATTTGGTTTTCAGACTTGCGAATCAACTTTATTCTCTCAAATGTTTATATTTTTGCTTTAAACTTCTGTTGTATGTACTTATATGTTACTCATAATGCCAGTATATGATAGACCAGGGGTTGACTTGGTGTTAATTTTGACTCTAAGTACCGTGTCCCGTCAAGGATATAATCTCAGGGCATGACAAACTTAGTATTAGAGCCCTAGGTTTAGAGTATCCTTGGATGTCCGAAAGCCGCATCGAGTAGAGTCCTCTTCATGGGTGTGAAGCGCGCCACACTTATGACGGGGAGGCTACGAGATTTTATTAGGAAAATTCCATTTATTTCATACTCCTTGTCATGTGTTGAAATTCAGTTCCAGAATAATTCTCCTAACTTGTGCTCTGTTTCGTTTTAGTGAATCATGCCTCCGAGATGTGCTAATGGAATGAGGGACGGTAATGCTCACCGACCTTCCCCACCAGCACCGGCAGCCCCTCAGGACAACTTAGTGTCTACCACAGATTTTAGGGCAACCATTCAACTGCTCACTCAAACTGTTACCAACCAAGTGAACCAACAGTGGTTCCAATCAACAACAACGGTTCTGCAATAGCTGCCCGAGTGCGGGACTTCACTTGGATGAATCCTCTGGATTTTCATGGATCTAAGGTGGGAGAGGATCCATAAGGATTTGTGGACGAGATTAAAAAGATCACCCAAATTATGGGTGTCAGTCCCTCAGATAGTGCCAACTTGGCTGCCTACTAGCTGAAAGGGGTAGCGCAGGTATGGTACGAACAGTGGAAGGAGGGGAGGCTAGCGGAGGTAGGACCGGTGGAATAGGAGGAGTTTACTACAGCCTTCCTGGATAGATTCTTCCCTCAAGAGCTTAGGGAGGCAAAAGGAATCGAGATGAATCTGAGATAGGAAAATCGGACAGTAGAAGAGTATGCTCTAGAGTTCACCAGGTTGTCCAAATATGCTCTAGAGATGGCGGCTGAGACAAGGGCTCACATGCTGAAATTTTTAAATGGGATCTCGAACCTGGTTCTCAAAGAGTGCAGGACAGTGATGCTAATGAAGGATATTGACCTCTTCGCCTGATTGTTTATGCCCAACAAATTGAGGTTGAAAAACTAAGGGACATTGGAGCAAAAGAACAACCGGGCAAGGACTGTCCAATCAGATTATGGCCACCAGAGGTCTATCGGTAACAACCACCCACAACAGCAGCAGCAGTAGAGGGCTCCAACACCCAGCTCAGCCAGCATCCCTACCTTTCGATCCCGCCCGGGTTGGAGGGGTGGAGCATCTGGCCCTCAGTCCCAGAGCTATAGTCTCAGAAATAGATAAGCAGGGTGCCCTAAGTGTGGCAAGAATCACCCAGGAGAGTGTCTTCAGGGTCGAGAGGGCTGTTTTGGGTATGGACAGCTTGGTCATCGGCTTAAAGAATGCCTGTCAATAGGACGGGGAAGGTCACAATCTGCTGCCTCAACAACTCCAGCAGGCCGACCAGCTCAGTAGGCTAATACATCAGGTACGGAGGGCGGTCAACACCAAAATAGTTTTTATGCATTATCATCTCATCAGGATCAGGAGAACTCACCGGATGTGGTCACGAGTATGTTACATCTTTTCCATCTAGATGTATATGCCCTACTTGATCCGAGGGCCACACTATCATTCTGACTCCCTACATAGCAGTCCAGTTCGATATCAGTTCAGAGGTCCTTTCAGAACCATTTTCAGTCTCCACCCAAATTGGCGAGTAGTTAGAGCCAGACGAGTGTATTGAAACAGCCCAGTATCAGTCTTAAATAAAGTCATTCCAGCTGACCTTGTAGAGTTAGACATGGTCGACTTTGACCTTATTCTTGGCACAAATTGTTTACACTCCAGTTATGCCTCAGTCGACTGTAAAACTAGGGTCGTCAGGTTTCAGTTCCCTAATGAGCCTACTCTAGAATGAACGGGCAGTAGTTCAGCGCCTAAGGGTAGGTTTATTTCCTACCTTAAGGTCAGGAAGCTCATATCTAAGGGATGTATCTACCATCTAGTTCAGGTCAAGGATTCTGACTCTGAGACCCCAACTATCTAGTCAGTCCCTATTGTTAGCGAATTTCCAGATGTGTTCCCGAAGATCTTCTTGGAGTTCCTTCTGAATAGGAAATTGAATTCAGCAGACCTTGTTCCAGATACTCAGCCCATCTCCATCCCTCCTTATAGAATGGCCTAGGCTAAACTTAAAGAGTTAAAGGAGCATCTAAAAGATCTCTCCATGGGGTGCCGCAGTGCTTTTCGTGCGAAAGAAAGATGGTACCCTTAGAATGTGCATCGATTAGCATTAGTTGAATAAAGTCACAGTTAAGAACAGGTATCCCCTACCCAAAATTGATGACCTATTGAACCAACTTCAGGGAGCCAGCTTTTTCTCCAAAATATATCTTAGGTCGGGGTATCACCAGCTAAGAGTTAGAGAGTGTGACATACCGAAAACATCTTTCAGGACTCAGTATGTTCAGTACAAGTTTGTGGTTATGTCCTTCGGACTAACAAGTGCCCCTGCAGTCTTTATGGGCTTGATGAACAGAGTCTTTAAGCAGTATCTGAATATGTTCGTCATTGTATTTTATCAACGACATTCTGGTATACTCTAGAAATGTGGAAGAGCATGCTTATCACCTGAGGATAGTGCTTTAGACACTCAGAGACCGCCAGCTATTCGCCAAGTTCAGCAAGTGTGAATTTTGGTTGAAGTTCGTGACTTTCCTGGGTCATGTGGTCTCAAGTAAGGGTATTCAGGTTGATCCTCAAAAGATAGGAACAGTAAAAGACTGGCCTAGACCTACCTCCTTAACCGAAATCAGAAGTTTCTTGGGTCTAGCCGGGTATTACCGACGCTTTGTGGAAGGCTTTTCTTCTATAGCATCTCCTCTGACTAGGCTGACTTAAAAGAAGGTGAAATTTTAGTGGTCAGATGCGTGTGAGAAGAGTTTCCAAGAGTTAAAAACTCAACTCACTATCGCTCTAGTTTTGAACCTATCGGAAGGATCAGATGGATTTGTGGTATATTGCGATGCTTCCCGAGTTGGACTCGATTGTGTTCTAATGCAGCGGGGCAAGGTGATAGACTGCGCCTCCAAACAACTGAAAGTTCATGAGAAGAATTATCCAACTCATGACTTGGAGTTGGCTGTGGTGGTGTTTGCGTTGAAAATATGGAGACACTATCTGTACGGGGCTCACGTGGATATTTTCACCAACCACAAAGCCTTTAGTATGTATTCAGCCAGAAGGACTTAAATCTTCGTCAGAGAAGATGGTTAAAGCTCCTGAAGGATTATGACATGAGCGAGTTATATCACCCGGGAAAAGCTAATGTGGTGGCTGATGCCCTGAGCAGAGTGTTTATGGGTAGCGTGACTCATGTTGAATAAGGCAAAAAGGAATTGGCGAAGGATATTCATAGACTAGCTCGGTTAGGGGTGTAGTTGGTTGATTCAGCTGAGGATGGAGTGGTGATACAGAGTGGGTCATATTCCTCTTTGGTTGTTGAAGTTAAGTCCAAATAGTGTGAAGATCCAATTTTAGTTAAACTTAATTAAGCGGTTCTCAGGAAAGAGGTTGAGGCTTTCTCCAAAGGGGGAGATGGTGTGCTCCGTTACCAGGGTAGATTATGTGTACCAGATGTCGGTGACTTGAGACAATAGATATTGACTGAAGCACACAACTCGAGATACTCCATCCACCCTAGTGCTACTAAAATATAGTGCGATTTTCAGGATATTTACTGGTGGAATGGCATGAAGAGAGACATCGCAGAATTCATAGCTAAGTGCCCAAACTGTCAGCAAGTAAAGGTAGAGCACCAGAGACTGGGAGGTATGACCCAAGATATCAGCATACCCACATGGAAGTGGGAAGAAGTTAATATGGAATTTATTATGGGTCTACCTCGAACTCGTTGGCAACATGATTCTATTTGGGTAGTAGTAGAATGGATGACTAAGTTAGCACATTTCCTCCCAGTTAAAACTATAGTTTAGTTGCGGACTATGCTATGCTTTATATCCGAGAGTTGGTCAGACTTCATGGGGTGCCATTATCCATTATTTTAGACGGAGGTACCAAGTTCACCTCACATTTCTTGAAGTCTTTCAGAAGGGACTTGGTACCCAGTTCAAGCTCAGCACAAACCCGCAGACAGATGGGCAAGCTGAGCGGACTATTCAGACAATAGAATATATGTTGAGAGCGTGGCGATTAATTTAAAGGGAAGCTGGGATGACCCCTTGCCTCTTATCGAGTTTGCGTACAATAAAAGTTACTACTCCAGTATCCAGATGGTCTTGTTTGAGGCATTTTATGGTAGGAGGTGCAGGTCTCCTATTGGGTGGTTTGACATTGGTGAAGCTACTATAATCAGGCCAGACTCGGTTCATGAAGCTATGCAGAAGGTAAAACTCATCAGGGAGATTGAAAACAGCTAAGAGCCATCAGAAATCTTATGCTGATGTGAGGAGAAGAGAATTGGAGATTGTTGTGGATGATTGGTTCTATCTGAAAATTTCACCCATGAAAGGGGTGATGAGATTTGGGAAGAAGGGAAAGCTCAGCCTGATATATGTGGTACCCTATAGAATTTTGAGGTTAATTGGCAAGGTAGCTTATGAGCTGGAATTACCTTCAGAATTGGCATCTGTGCACCCAGTATTCCATGTGTCACTATTGAATAAGTGCATCGGCAATCCAACTTAAATTGTGCCATTGGACAGCGCGGGAGTGAAAGAGAGTCTCTCATATGAGGAGGTCTTAGTCATAATCCTTGACCGTTAGGTTCGTATGCTAAGGAACAAGGAAGTATCTTCAGTCAAAGTCTTGTGGAGGAATCATCAGGTTGAGGGAGCTATGTGGGAGGCTGAAGCGGATATGATGGCTAGATACCCTCATTTGTTCCCTTCCGGCTCAGTTTTAGTTTAAGGTATAAATTTCCTCCCCAAAGCTGCCTTTAGTTCATGTCTTTCAGTTCGTTCATGTATATGATTATGTGTACAATTAGTAAATTCAGTTCAGACTTGTGATTCAGTTTAGAGGTAGTCACTCCGCTAGTTTCCAACTTTTATGATTAGTATTTATGTATAAAGATTGCCATTCTCTGCTTTCCTGTGTGTTTTCCAACATTCGAGGATGAATGTTCCCAAGGGGGAGATATTGTAATGCCCCAGAAACTCAAAGACTAGACTCAGGACTTAAATAAGAGAAAACTAGAAAATTTGCACAAGATTATCAAACGAGTCGTTCTGTGACCCGTGGGTGCTGACCACGAGTCGTTAAGTGACTCGTGGTGAGGCCTGTGGACTTACTGAGAAATTTTGAGAATGGGTAATGGGTGTGACCACGAGTCGTGGTCAACCCCACAAGTCGTGATATGACCCGTGGTCGATAACAATATTAGGTAGGGAAAATGCTAGGCAGTGTACCCAATGCGTCCTCACCACGACACATTTGGGACACCACGTCGGTGTCACCCCTCGGGACTCCATGGATTTTTGGGGTAGTGTAGTCCATAAGAGGTGACCACGAGTTGTGGTCACTAACCACGACTTGTTAGGTCCCTCATGATGACCAACAGGGGTTCCAAGCAGTGTACCTCACGAGTGTGACCATGAGTCGTGGTCAGATCTGTTAGGTCACCCATGAGGACTGACGATCAGTTTTCCCCTACGAGATTTCAAGGGTCTTTCAGTAATTTCCTACTCTTCTAGACTCTAAACTACGTCGTTTTAAGCATATTTTAAGACTTATTAGAGGGGTTAAATGTTTTTTCTCCTCGTTCTCCCCATCTAGGCTCTCAGAAATCATCGTGGAACTTCTCTCAGAGCTTTTCAGAGCAAGAGCTAGGGCAACCTTTTCTCCTCGGTTTCTCATGGAAATTCTTCGGGCTTCTTCACCAGGTATGTGGGAATTCAACAAGGAATAGTTCTTTAGTTGCGTCCCCAAATTCCTCAAGAAATTTCTAGTCATACTTTGCTTAAATCATGTGGAATATTATACCATGTTAATTATAGATATTTTCCACTAGTTCGTGACTGAAATGACGTTAAATCTTGCGAAGTGAAATTTACCCTTATTTCTTGAACTAGAAAATCTTAAAATGTGCATTCGTGCTTGGATATTGAGATTTTTCTTGGGTTTATTACTATTTTGGACTCCTATGTTGTTAGGATATTTGAAACGAAACCAGATTATGGTGAGTTCAATTTTAGTAAGAATCTTAGAATTCTTAGTGTCAGTCAGAAAATGTCATCTGATTAGTTTGACTATAGAAATTCCCAAGGTGTCTATAGTACCTCTCAAGTATCACAATCAGATTCAGAATTTAGTTTTTATTGGTCCACTAGGTGGTCATGACAGATTAGATAAGTAGCTCTGACTAGCCACAGGACCCCAGTTTCAGATTTTAGTTTGTTCTGTGGACAGTTACGATGCTTCCAAATAAGCAGCTCTAACCTGTCCCAGAACCTAGTTTCAGAATCTAGTCCGATAAGGTTCTCAGGGTGCTTTCAGATATGCATCACTGACTAGTCTTGAGCCCCAGTTTCGAACTATCAGCTTAATAATCAGTCTAGGACTATCCAGTGGGAGTAGGAATTAGCACCGAGTGGACCGGGGTTCCAGCGCACCCAGGTTCCCAGAACTACGTTGCCACCGTAGGTTTCAGTTTTATTGTCCTGATGGCCCCGGACTCTTGTGATCACCAAGTTCATGCCTTTATACCCTGACAAGGTATATTAAGTCCCACAGATGGG
>JACEIK010002530.1:123229-153187 GCA_018107945.1 Datura stramonium
GTACATCCTTCATAGGACTCATGGTACGAGTTGTGATGGGTCAAAAGTTTAAAAATCACCCGACTCGACCTAGGTTTTCACACCTTCCCTTTTTCCTATTTAAATCAAACACCTCACAAGACCCCTCTTCCCATGCAAATGGAATCAACCTACAAACCCTACCTTCAAACCTCTCACAGATGTAACTCAAAAGCTAGGAGTCTTCGAGCAATTTCGTGCTCAAATTAAGCGCGACTCTACTCACATTTGTGATTACCAGTCGAAGAAAGAAGCAACAAGTAATGCCTTGAATATTGAAAAATCTTAACTTGCTTGAAGCTTTCACTATCAAAACCCTTGTGAGTATTGACTTTGCTCAATGAATTTCAAAAATACAATGATCATGGATGTTATCAAACTATGAACGACTAGAAAACATTATCTTTTTGTTGGATTAAACTTGTGAATTGAAGTTTTCAAAATTTGAGTTACGGGTAGTGATTAAGAAAGGGAAGGATGAGTAGTGTTTAATTGATTGAATGATATGCCTAGACCTGGGGAAATCTGAGTACCTAAATTGTGACAAAGAACCCCTACAAACTGAACAGAAATTGAATAAGACAAAGTAGAATGAAGCATAGTATGGTTAGAAGTTTGTCACTATGATTCATACTGAGCATTCGTACCAAAGAACTGAACAGGGCTAATCAGAAAGGTCCTTCCTACGACTTATGGAATCGACCTACGGGTCATACCACGAGTTGTGGAAAAATACAGAGGAAATGATAATGTTGAGGCTTCATCAGATGGCTCAAGGTACAGGTCGTACCTTCATGGTACAAATCGTACATGTGAGTCATAACATGCATATAGAGTTTTTGGGCCTTCATACGAGTCGTACCTTCAGGGTACGACCCGTACTATCAACCCATGTTAAGAATCTGAAAGTGTTCTCTTCTTGTTATTTTTTCTCAAATATGGAATTCTAACTTTCTTCCTACAGGAACAATGACAATGAAGCGAAAATCATCCAAAGCAACAACCCGGAGAACATTAATTGATTAAATATCTGAGTTCGAGGCTGGGCAAGCAGGCAACTCCCCTAGTGGTTCGGTTGAGGATTACTAGGTAGATACTTCAGACACAGATGGAACCAGAACAACTAGAGAAAGAGAAAGAGAACAAGCCGAAGCAGCTACTGCCACATCTACCCAAGCTCCCCAGTCCGAGGAGGGAGCTAGAGAAGGTAATCAGGATTCGGGAAATGACTCAAATATAGAGGAAGGGTATGAGGAGACCTAATCAGGTGAAGCAAGTGGCAGCGATGAATCAAAGGATGAGGCTCCAAATGCTGCACATGTACAGACCCCATCCAGAGATAACCGCACAGTACGGTGGAGAGTGTCGGGAGCCAGAGAGATTTATGAGCAAGGCATTTCTCTCACCGCCAAGAACAAGCCAAGGGAGAGCATCCAGGAAGAACCGTGGATCCTCACAAATACACTGAATGAATTTGAGGAGATGAAGCGGATATTTAGCTTCTATAGTATCGAGTGGATGGCCAAGACTCCATCCCAGTATACAGCAGAATTGGTCCGGGAGTTCTATGCCAAGTATTTGGCCACCATGGAGCAAAAGGAAAAGGAGGGGCAAAAAATAAAAGACCAACCCCGACAGGAGAGTATAATGGTCTGAGGATGGGAGGTAGACATATAAGAGAAGACCATCTCTCGAGTTCTTTATGGACCACAGTTTGTGCCTACACGGATGATGCTTGAGTATGATTACAAGGTGGAGGCAATGAAGCAGATCAGGAATTTGGGCTTGCAAGAATGATAGAGGCAGCTGTAATGGTTGGCAGGTGTGATTGATGAGAACAAGGAAGAAGTTGAATGGATTACTGCTGGAAAGCAGGTGACAAAGAACTCGCTCAACTTCATAGCAAAAGTCTGTTGGACACTAGTACGCCACCAGTTAGCACCCACGGTCAATGACAACACATTGAGTGTTGACAGAGCAGCTTTGGTGGCATGCTTTATGTCCCGTTATCCTATCAACATCTCGAGGATCATTGCAGAGGAGATACACGATCGGGCGGTGGGAATGAGCACTACCATCCCATTCTAGAGTCTTTTATTCAGGCTATGCACAGAGGCAGGGGTGCCAATACAACGGGATGAAGAGCGGCTGATCGGAGGCCAGAGGATGGCATACATTGGCCTTATCCGGGATGAGATGAACCTGGTAAGCTGAGCCAGAATACCCACCGCAATTCCATTAGTCCAGCCACCAAGGGACGCACAGGTTAATGTTCCCACTATACAGGTGCATAGCGAGACACTTGCTATAGATGTCAATCATTCAAAGTCAGCTCCTAGCACTTCAACTGCATCACACCCTAGCTTGCAGACTCAGTCTCCAGCAGGGTATATTTTGGTGATCATGACTTCCTCCAGAAACTGGCTAAATTGTTGACCATGGCTGAATGAAAATTTAAGCTATGATGGAAAATGTAAAGCCATGGGTCAAAGAGCAGATAGATACAACTGCTCAGGCTCTACATGCTTAGTTGGATGGATTTAAGAGCTAATTCAATGTGCAGATGGTGGAGCAGACTGACACCAGTAGTCTTCGTGAGGAGTTAGGGGCTCTTTGAAGCCAAGTAGACGAGTTGTCATCACGACAACCGGCAGTCATAAGAGCCCCCACACTTCCAAACCTAGATGTAGAGCTTGATGAGGAGATTGACTTGGCGGCTTATTGGGAGTCGATGGTAGCTGCTGGAGATAATGGAAAGAAAAGAGCTTTTGAGGAGGTTGGAGAGGAGAGTCTGTGAAAGAAGAGAAAGAAGGAAAGGAAAGAATGCAAGAAGGCTAGAGTAGAGAGCCTTCAGACTCATTACACACATATGTCAGAGCTGCAGGAGTGAGCTAGATGAGCAGGAAGCTCCACCATGACTCAGCCCAATCTTGCTGGTGGCCGTGACCCTTTGGGTGAGCCACATTCAGTCCAGATTGACACTGAGGCTGTAGAAGCAACCAAAACTACTGAGGGGGTAACCACTCCCCCTGTGGATACTTCATTGATTGCGCCAGCCACCGTTAGCGCCATGATTACATGGAGGTGCGTCCTCCGTAGGACGACAGGAGCGCCAAGAGTGCCACAGGTATGTTCCCTTCCCTATGATCTTATAGTTCATGCTTCAGGGAAGAAGCTTCATTTATCAAAAAGGGGAGGGGGTGTACTTGTGATTTTTGGAATTTTTTGATTTGTTCGAGGGTTTTTCTTGTCGTGTTTCTTTTTCCTCGGACATGCTATGTAGTAGAATCGACATGTTTAGGATTTTTATTTCTTATTTTGTGATTTTTGTTTAATTAGGAAATAACTTAGGAGGACTCAGTCAATAAAAATGCACTAGTTTTGATTTTTTTTTTAATAAACTGACCCTGCTTAAAAAGTTTTTGATGCATTAGCTATGAATTTGTGACTACATGCATGATTTCAGTGGATCTTTTGATGTCATTTAGTTTATTAGCATGAGGAGTCTTGTTAAGCCATGTATAAACCAGACAGGTAAAGGTGAATATAAGTCATGTACCATGAGTGAGTAAGGTGCAGTACTTAGTTCAGTATTGTGTTGAAGATCTAAAACTTGCCTGGTTGGTCTTTGCATATGCTAAGTATGGTTGGTTAGGATATGATCATAGGATGTTTTTGTTTAGGCTCAGTTTTAGCCTATATAACCCTACAAAAATCATATGATTCCCTTGATCCTAATTTTGAGCCTTTAATAGACCATTTTTCTTTGATTCACCGATTAAATGTACCCATTTCTTTATAATAAATTTGTTTTGGCTCTGGTCCTTTCTTGGATATTGTGAACCTCAACATAAGAAAAATGCCTAAGTCGAGGGTGGCTATAGTAGGGTGAATAAGTGATGGGAACGAGAAAAAGAGAGAGAAAAGAGAAAAGGTTAAAAATGAGGTGTGGTGTGAAGAGAAGAAAATAAAGAGAAAAAAGGGGTTGAAAACCTTGAAAAAGAAAATTCAAAAGAAAAAAATGTTTGAAAAAGTTGAAAATACATCACACCCATAAAAATGTACATAAAAGAGGTGAAAAGGGAGGGAAAGGAATGAAAAGCATAAAGGGTGAAATAGGCGAATGGTGTAGCGAATGTATGTAGTGCCAAGGAAGGGATAGTCACTTATAAAATTTTTCGTATTTATCATGTACAGCCCTAAAGCCTACATTACAAGACACAACAAGTCCTATAGTGATCCTAATCCGACCATCTGATAAAACGAAGAAGAGAAAATAAGGGCAAGCCTATGGTATCTGATACATAATACTTGAAACTTCTTTGTGAGAGTGAGCGCCTTGCTTGTTTAGTCTCATGCAATATTTTACACTATATATGTGAGTGGGGACTTTATTTGTTGTGAGGGTACATGGATTAAGTTTACTTTTTCCATTGGTCTGTGTGAAAAACATTGGTGATGACTTGATTGCTTATTGATAGCTAGATCACATGTCTTGATCCCTGTTTATCATGTTTTGTCGTTGCTTGTGGTACATTAGCTGATGTTGGTTCATGGAAAAGGGTCAGAAAATTGTTGAATGTATAGTGCAAGTTTTGTTTAGCATTCGCTGTAGTATTCTAGGTTTATTTTTGAGTTGAGGGTCATATTTACTTTTTCTTTTTCTTTGTCCGAGGACATGCAAAAGTCTTAAGTTAAGGGTGTTGATATGCTGTGAGTTTATAGCACTTTCGACGCTCAAAACTAAGAAAATATCATGGACTTAGGTATATTTATATGGATATAAGGCACTTTTTCTTTGGTTACAGGATAAATAGGTGTTGGAGCAAAAATGTGCAAAAGATATCCTAAAAGTGTAGAAAATAGACTTAACTCACAATCCTCAATACGAGTCGTAGGAAGGTGCTACGAGCCGTACTACTGGTCGTGAGAAGTTTCAGAAGGCTAAGAATGAAGAGGTGTATCCTATGACTTTCAGTACGAGTCGTACAAAGCTTGTACAGGCCATAGTGAAGAAGTTATGGGAAGATTAAGAAGATTTGCACAAGAGGCTGACTCCTACTACGAATAGACAGTACGAGTTGTGGTAGCAAGGCACAAGTCGTACCAAAGCACTCGTGATGAAATTCAGAAAAATTTCAAAGTCTCAGAGTCAAGATACGGAAGCTTAGTACGACTCATATGAAGCATGTACAAGCCATACCAAGGTCCAACACTTAGCTAAATTTCAGCTATCCAATGACCTACGGGAAGCAGGTACGACCCGTACATACCTGCTATGGGTCGTAGGACAAGTTGTGACGCAGGCGGCTTCAGTTATGGAAATACACCCTGTTAGCCTAGGAAAGGATTTTTATGTATGTATAAATACATTTTATGTTTTATTTTCAAAAGAGAGGTAATTAGGAGTGATTAGAATTGATTAGCAACGAAGTTAGGGAGACTCAGACGTGAGAATTGAGTTGTTCAACTTGTGATCAACCTTTTCTTGGTTTTCTTTTGATCTTCATATTGTTCTTGAGGATTTTTCTAATTAATACAAAGAAGTTTTTCTCTCGTCCATAATTGTAAGGATTAATTTAAGTATTTAAATATGAATGCCAATCACACTCTTGCAACTATGAGAGGCTAAAACCTCCATAGTTGGGGTTGTGGGAACCATGATGGATTAACAAGCTAGGGTTACATAAAAGTGATTTAAAACCAATGGAAAATACTTGTATTCTATTCTTTTCATGCTTAAACGTTTCATAACGGTGTACAACATTGAGACATGCATGAATTCTTTACTTACTTGAGCCTAGAGAGGTAAAGATTAGGAAAAGAGAAGTACAACAAAGCCTTGATCTTGATGATCATTGTATTAACTTGAGTTGTGGTTACAGGATAGTTAAATTTGGGACATATTGATAACGGTTAATTTGCAATCGCTCACGAGACCTGACTCGGTGATTGCGTATAGTCATTCAATAGGGACAAACCAGTCGTTTGAATTAACCTAAGTTATTAGTTCTACAAGTAAGCAATGGTGATGATCACATGTGTATACCCAAAGCAGTTATGAACCCATGGGGAACACAAAACCCTAGTTATCTTTCATTCTTGATTTCAACTAATGTTTTAACTGTGTTTTTAATTATTGTTTTCTTTAGAACCCCCCTATGTGGAGTAACTACCTAACAAGTTCACTTACCGGCTTTAGTCTAGCTCTTCCATATTCCCTGTGGGATTGACCCCGACCTCTAGTTAGATTCTTTATTGACAACTTCCGTTTTATACTTCGGTAGTAGGTATGGTTTGGGCATTATCAAGTGTTCATTAATCTGAAACAGAACAACATGACGGTGCAAGAGTATGCCTTAAAGTTCACTCAACTATCAAAGTGTGCTCCAAAGATAATAGCCTAGCCGAGGGCTCGCATGCTAAAATTTATAAATGGGATCTCAGACTTAGTGGTTAAGGAGTGCAAGACTACCATGCTCATCAATGACATGGACATCTCCAGTTTTATAATCTATACACAGTAGATAGAGGAAGCGAAATTGAAAGAGATATAATGGAAAAGTAAGTGGGTGAGCATAGGTCAATTTGAGTATTCCCAACAGAGGTCAAATGGTGGTAATCGCCCCCAGCAACAACAACAGAGGCCTCTAGCACCCTCTTCAGCCAAGCCCTATAAGAATTGGAAAGGTGGAGCATCAGGCTCCCAGTCTCAAAGCCACGTCTCCAGTAGTCACCCTTTCGTAGTATGTCCTAAGTGTGGTAAGAACCATCTAGTTGAGTGCCATTTTGGCAAGGAGAGTTGCTTTGGTTGTGGCTAGTTGGGTCACAGATTGAGGGACTATCCATCAGCCAGATGGGGGAAGGCCCAATCCATTATAT
Organism: Datura stramonium; assembly: GCA_018107945.1. Lineage (NCBI taxonomy): Eukaryota > Viridiplantae > Streptophyta > Magnoliopsida > Solanales > Solanaceae > Datura > Datura stramonium. The sequence continues at coordinate 130,130 of JACEIK010002530.1, forward strand.
CAGCAGCTTCGTCGAGTCGCCCGGCTCAGCAAGATGATGCTTCAGGTACAGGTGGCCCATAGGGGTATGGGAGACACTCTCATGGAGGACCCTATCATGGCTATGTTGGCACATCATTTTGAGACCTGGATGCATTAGAACCCTGCCCTGCTCGGTGTTAAATAATACTCCCAAAATATATATAGTGAACATCTCATAATCATGAAACATACTTGAAGTATGTAGGCTAGTTGAAATCATGAGATCTATAACATGCTTGAGATAGGTGAACTAGCCATAAAATAGGCTCGTGAGTCAGCCATAATAAAAAACTTGATATTCCTGAAAGCCATGCATACTTGAGGAAATCATCATACTCTTAAAACCATAAATTCTTGAAGGGTTCTTATGGAAATCATGCATTTTAATAAAAAACATAATTTACTTCATCATACTTGAAATCAAGGACTCATAATATTAATTTCATAAATCATGCATAATAGGGAATATTTTTCATAAAACTTGAAATCATAATGTCACGCCCCACCTTGGGAGGCGTAATGGCACCTAATGCCACACTATAATATGGGCTGACCTAGCTGGGCATAAGAACCTCGGGTGACTACCAGTAACACAGAATCAAGAAAAAAAACAATTATATCTCGTCTGTAAACAAAGCCTCAGTCCGACAAGGTCACACAACAAACCTGTAAAGAAACAGCTAACCCAACAGTCATAATAATAAAAGGATCCTATGTGGGCCGACAAGGCCACCATGCCGTCTAAGTCATAAAAGAAGGAAAACATGCAGTCATATATAAACTATAGCCAACAAGGTTGCTAACTACTAGCTAAACAAGGCCCCACACGACCAATAATGCACAACTATCAAGGAACTAAAGACTGTGGTCTGCAAGCCTCTAAGAGTGAAACATATTGGTCGGGATAGGAACCCGACTTACCCAAAATCTATATAATAAAGGACAAGAAAACCTCTACTATCTGGAAACTCCGAATGAAAGGAGATGACCAATCTGCTGACTCTGAATAGCTTCTAAACGAGGTCCTAAAACCTTTCTGTCTAAACCTGCAGGCAACTATTCAGTGCCCCATGTGTGGGCGTTAGTACAATATGTACCGAGTATGTAAGAAAATAATAATAACTGAATAGAAACTGATATATAACTAAAAGTAATCAGCGAAAAGGAGCAGAAGTTAACTTATATGCTTTTATAAACATAGCCTGCATCTAGTAGACAACTATACAAATAAGAGTGTAAGCTGTACCATTATATATTCATAAGCTATATCTAGCAAGCAAGTATACAAACAAGAACCTAACCTAGACCCCATAAACATAGAAGGTAGTCACAAAGATTACCTACCTAGGCCCCCATAAGCCCTAGTAAGTACAATACAATCTATATACCCCTAACCGGGTACTATGGTGTCACAAGTAACTATAACCCAATCTATCTAGCCTCTAGGACTGCAAGTGAGCCCATGAGCTCCTATAACTATATTTGAGCCCTCTCGACTTTTGTAACTGCACCCTGGGCTCACAAGGCCCCATTGAGGGTTAGTAATGCCATTACGGCATAAAGGAAAGCCATATGCGAATTGACTTTGGTACGACCTTGTAGGCCTGAATATAATCCTTTCGGACATCACATAGCTCCTTTAAGCACTCTGTAGCCCTATAGGCAATGATACAATTAGAAATCCTGAGGTCATTTGATGGGAGACCATTAAGGTGGGTCAATCCCTACAGGAGTACGATGCTATAACCTCAATATAGTCACTCACTTGGCGTATCTAGCTCTTTAGGCTTAGCACAACCGCTACTCACCCCTAAACAGTCTATATAGCTGCCAACAAGCGCACCCCATGTGCCTACACCTGACCACTTGGTCTTGGCAGCGATTACAACCTTTATCAGTTTAGACAGACTAGGGCGAGGTTCAGGGTGACCTAAGAAAGACTTAGAAGGTCATAAGAGAACAACAAGGTCGTAGGCGACTAACTATTTAGTTCATTTGCTCAGAACGACTTTAGGGCTGCTACTAATCACACATGCTCCTACGCAGTCATCCCTGACTCTCCACAGGAGGATTACTATAATTCTTAGCCTAAAGGTAATACTGTGATACTATGGTTCTAGTCCTTTAGACTTTAACTTGGTTTGTCCAGACAACATATAGCTCCCTCGAGCAATTTATAGCCCCATAGGCATTGTATATCTGGATCTAGCCCTTCGCAGCGACATGTACGTGGGCCTCTACAAGAGTATCCCAGAACGTTGGCCCCACATCTAATCCTTGAAAAGTTTCCCCCTTAAGGTGTTACTTAGTCTATCAGATTCCTAGAAACTAGGGTGGTTGCCTGAGTGACCTATACAACAAGCAATAGGTCGACTGAAGCTAACAGTCACTGACAGTAGCCAATCATGTGATAGGCTATCACACAATTCATTAGGCAACCCTGGTGCCATCGACTCAAAGGTAAGATCATCCTATCAAGATTCTAGCCCTGGAGGCGTCAACCGGAAAGTTATATCGACCAGCTGCGCTCTATGCTGTCCAACTTTACCAAGTTAGGCCCAGTAGCTATCCACAAGCTTCAAAGGCCTTGGTACAATATGGAGACATTAGAATCCCACTAATACTATGAACAATTGAACAGGTAAGTGTCTATGACTCTCCTAGCATTTATCATACTGTGTATACTTTTTCCCGGCGAGGAATACTATGATAAAATCTCAATTCGTCTCGTAGAAGCTAACCACAACATATATAATCCTTATCTATTTGAAATAGCTAATCACAACATACATGCGTTCAATTTACGTACAAAGGTATTGGTCGTATCAACTATACGCCGAGAATAACTTGCTGAAGAGGTTAGCCTTAACATACCTAAGTTGTTGATTTTCGCTCAATCAATCCCGCTTTAATCCATAATTCGTAAATCCTTCTGTATTCTAGCTTTTACGTCAAGGAAATAGGGTCGTTTCGACTGAACAAAGCGGCCAGCGACATTACCCAAACAACACAACAACCTTAAGTCATAACACATCCAATTAAACTAAAAGCTTACGAGTTTCAGAGAATTTAGAAGGTAGAAATACTTACTTATTGCCTGTAGAAAATTAAGACTTGATGAGAAGTAATTTATACAACTTCTACTCGGTGGGACTTTGTCGATCCGGGCCAATTTCAAGGAAATAACTCTGTAGAGATGTTCTTCATATGCCTAGAAATCATTATCTGAGATGAAATGATGTTTAGAGGTGATTTGACGGCGTCATTGGGCTTCTAAAAGTGCAAAACCCCGTGAACTCGTCGCCCAAGACAAAGCCCTCTCTGGAAATATTTAAAATGACATAAAATTCTACACTTACACTTATATATAGTTGAGACGGTGGCCAATGAGCGCGACATCTTTCTTACTCTTTTTTACAAATCAGATATTTGCACACAAANATATATAGTTGAGACGGTGGCCAATGAGCGCGACATGCCACCCATAGAACCAATACAGGGATGCGACACGCCACTCAAGGAGTCAGTGTAGGGGCACAATGCACCTCTCCTTGCGCTCTGCCTCTGTTTTGGCCTCCTGCTCGCTCGACGATGTACTGGTGTGCTCCCTTCATTGGGCCTTTTCCTGCACGTTCCATGCTCCCGACACTATCACAAGCGCACACACTTATCCACTAATCAATGGCAACTTATGGGGTGTAAAATATAAATACATAATTAAATTGGGAATAAAATCTGCCCCATTGGCCTTAAATCAATAATTGAAACCTGAGAGAATTAGACCCATAGATATAACTCGATATTTGCATGGAATTGGGTTACAACCCTAGAAATTTCAATTCACTTACTTGAAGACTTGAATTCAAGAATTAAAGGAGAAATTGGGCATGAGGGTGGACGAAATCCCCCATTCATGGCCCTATATACCTAGGTAAACTGATTTCTAAGCTAGTCTTGAAAGCTCGAGAGGATTGAGAGTGAAATTGATGAGAAATCCTACCTTGATCTTGGAGGATTTAAATTTAATGAATGCATGAGAGCATAATGACTTAGGCTAGGTTAAACCCTCTTAAAACACTCCTTAGGAAGCTTAAAACAACATCATTAGAGAGTTAGAAGCTTAGAAATTTACAAAACTACATGTGGAAAATCACATAAAATTCCTAATTGTCAGCTGCAATGACCACCCAATGCGTTGTTGGATACATCAGTTGTTTCATGAGTACTAGGGTACTCTTCTGATTCCTTGACCAACAATTAGACAGGACCAGATGTTATATGAAATAATGACCCATCACTCCTCTATTCGTCACCACTGCCTCAACTGCATAGATATCTAACATCTCCTAACGGATCTATACCACAGATTGTTACTCTGCCCAACGAGTCTTGGTATCCGTCAGTTGTCTCTAAACCAACTTTGACCCCTTTCTAAAATCCACTTAATGACCCCTAGACTGACCCATTGAATGAACTAACGAGTCATTTCTAGACTCGTTGTTTCTTGGAAATCTTGACTGATGGCTTACAATGAGGCACACAACAAGCCATTGTTTCCAACAACGACTCATTCCTTGAGTCGTTCTGTGACTCTGGTGCCATTTTCCTATTTTCTTCATTTCATTCCTCGGGTATGATCCTAGGGACTTTTTGGGTGCTACATTATCTCCCCATTGGGAACATTCATCCTAGAATATAGATTAAGCATACTGAAAGGCTGGGGAAGGAATTGCAATCCCAAATCTATGAAACTATAGTTGAAAACTGATGGAGTGACAGACTCCAGACTGATATACTTGACTGAACTGAATTCGTGAAACATACATACATGCAATAACATGAAAGAAACTTAGAGACATGAACTTGACATGAAACTAAATAGAGTGCTAAGAAGGAAACTGGTACCTCATGATGGAACTGAGCCGGAAGGGAAAAGATGCGAGTATTTAGCCATCATATCTGCGTCGAATTCCACGTAGCTCCCTCAACAAGCTGATTCCTCCATAAAACCTTCACTGAAGCTACTTCCTTATTTTTCAACTTTTGAACTTGTTAATTAAGGATATCAATCGGAACCTCTTCACAAGTAAGGCTATTGTACACAGGATGCTCTCCGCTGGAACAACTAAGGCCAGGTCACTAATGCACTTTAAGATACATGAAAAACTAGGTGCACCAAAGCTAACTTTGCTAGTAGCTCCAACTCATATGCCACCTTGCCAACTCACCTCAGAATCCTATAAGGACCAACATATCAAGGACTAATATTTTCTTTATTACCAAACCTCATCACTGCCTTCATGGGAGACACCTTCATAAACACCCAATTATCAACCTCGAACTCAAACTCTCTTCTCCTAACATCCGCATAATATTTCTGACAACTCTAAGCTATTTTTAGCCTTTCTCTAATATGCTGAACCTTTTCCATATCCTCATGAACTAAATCTTGTCCGATCAACGTAGCCTCACCTACCTCAAATCATCCAATAGGTGACCTACACATCCGCCCATAAAGAGCCTCAAATGGAGCCATCTGAACGCTAGAGTGGTAACTGTTATTGTTGGCAAAATCTATGAGAGGCAAGTGATCATCCCAACTTCCATTGAAATCAGTTACCCACGCTCACAACATATCCTTAAGAGTCTAAATGGTCCGCTCAGCCTGATCATCTGTCTGCGGGTGAAAAGCTGTACTAAGCTTCACCTGAGTACCAAGGTCTCTTTGAAACGACCTCCAAAATTGAGAGATGAACTCAGTACCCCTATCTGAGATGATGGAGAAAGGAACTCCATGAAACCAAACTAACTCCCGAATGTACAACCTAGAATAATCCTTAGCTGAATCGGTAGTCTTGACCGGTAAGAAATGGGCTGATTTGGTCAACTTGTTCACAATCACCCATATAGAGTGATACTGTTGACGTGTATGAGGCAAGCCTTTAATGAAGTCCATATTGATATCTTTACACTTCCAAGTAAGAATACTAATATCCTAAAGCATACCTCTAGGTCTTTGATGCTCAGCCTTCACCTGTTGGCAATTTAGACACTTAGCCACAAACTCCGCTATGTCCTTTTTATGGCATTCCACCAATATGCTTCTCGTAGATGGTGGTACATCTTGGTGATACCTAGATGGATAGAGTACAAGAACCATGAGCCTCGCTCAAAATTCGTTCTCTCAAGTCATCTACAGCCGACACACACAGTTGGCCCTGATATTGGAGTATACCATCTCCCTATTGGGAGAAACCTCCACTTTTTGATTCTGAACAACTTCCTTCAGCTTCATTAGGATAAGATCTTCATCTTGCCTAGCTTTAGCTTCCATCACCAAAGAAGATTCCAACCCATTCTGAATAATAACACCACCATCCATAGAATATGAAAGGCGCACCCCTAAATAAGCAAGCCTATGGACATCATTCACCAACTCCTTTCTCCCTTTCTTGACATGAGACACACTCTCCATGGACAACCTACTAAGAGCATCAACGACTACATTGGCCTTGTATGGATGATAAAGGACACTCATGTCATCATCCTTGAGAAGCTCTAGCCATCTCCTTTGCCGCAAATTTAGGTCCTTCTAAGTAAACATGAACTGAAGGCTCTTTTGGTCTGTGAACACATCCATATGCACCCCATACAAATAGTGCCTCCAAATCTTCAAAGAATTCACCATAATTGCTGACTCTAGGTTATGCGTCGATTAATTCTTGTCATGAGTCTTATGCTGTCTAGAGGCGTATGCAATAACTTTGCCATGCTACATCAACACACAACCAACACTAACCCTAGAAGCATCACAATATGCAATAAAACCATATATGCCCTCCAGTAGGGTCAGTATTGGAGCAAAAGTGAGATAAGTCTTTAACTCTTGAAAACTCTTCTCACAAGCATCCGACCACTAAAATTTGATCTTCATCTGGGTCAACTTAGTCAATGGTGATGCAATGGATGAAAATATCTCTATGAACCTCCTATAGTAGCTAGATAAACCCAAAAAGCTCCTAATATTTGTTAGACTGATTGGTCTAGGCCAATTATTCATCATTTCTATCTTTTGAGAGTCCACCTACATAACCTCTCTAGACATTACATGCCCCAAAAATGCCATTGAGTTCAGCCAAAAATCACACTTGTTGAATTTAGCAAATAGTTGGGGATCCTTTAGAGTTTGAATCACAATCGTCAAGTGAGCGACATGATCTTCCTCGCTCTGAGAGTATATGTGAATATCATCTATGTAGATAATCATGAATATATCGAAATACTACTTGAACACTCTGTTCATTAAGTCCATAAAAACTACAAAAGCATTCATTAGTCCAAAGACATAACTATGAACTTATAGTGACACATATCGAGTCTTGAAGGCTGTCTTTGGAATTTCACTCTCCCTAACTCTGAGCTGGTGATAGCCGAATCTGAGTTCTATCTTTGAAAAGCACATAGCACCCTATAGCTAGTTAAACAAAATCATCAATCCTGGGGAGGGAATACTTATTCTTAATCATGACCTTGTTCAACTATCGATTATCAATGCACATCTTAAGGGAACCATCCTTCTTCTGGACAAAGAGAACTGGAGCACCCCATGGGGACTTACTAGGCCTGATGAAACCCTTATCTAGGAGGTCCTTCAACTGCTCTTTCAACTCCTTTAGCTCTGCTCGAGCCATTTGTAAGGAGGAATATATATAGGCTGTGTATCAGGGAGAAGGTCAATACAAAAGTCAATATCCTGCTCGAGAGGGACTCCTAGTAGATCATCTAGAAACACCTATGGATACTCACATACTACAGGTACTGATTGAAGAGTCAGGGTCTCAGATATTGAATCTTTGACCCGAACTAGATAATATACATATCCATTAGAGATCATTTTTCTAGCCTTGAGATAGGAAACAAAGAGACCTACAGGCACAACTGAACTACACTTCCACTCGAGGACTAGTTCACCTAGAAATCGAAACTCTACCGCACGGGTTCTATAATTGATCGAGGCATAACATGCATAAACAAATCTAAATTGAATATAACATTCAAAATCAATCATATCTAACTCCAATAAATTAACTGAGGTGACTTTTTAAAGAATCGTGGTAGAGAAATTTTTGTACCCCCATCGACTTAAGATTGACTCATTGACAGGAGTAGAGACTGAGAAGGGTTCTGAAAGGGTTTCGGGACTAACTCCTCAACTAAGAAAAATATAAGGAGTCATGAAAGATAAAGTAGCCCTGGATCTAACAATGCATACACATCGAGATGGAATAATCATAACATACCAGTGACCAAATGGGAGAGACCTCTTGCTCCTAACGAGATGATAGTGCATAGAACCTGTTCAGGTACTGGCTGCCATCTGTACTAGAAGATGTGCCTTGCTGAAATGGGCGAGCTGTAGGAGATGCTGAACTAGTGGTTGGGGTACGAACCCCACCATTGCCCTATTTGGCTGAAGGGCTATTCCTGACTCTATCCAAGTTTGCCACACCCGAAACAAGCATCTAAGCCAACTAAATATCGACCAGGGTGGTTCTTGCCGCACCTCGCAAAAGCTAGAAAAGTACGCTCTCTTTCCATGCTCCCCTGGCCTCTAGAGCCTGACAATCTACCCCTCTAGTCATGTCTGGGTCTAGATGGGACATTGGCTGATGATTGAGTTTTGGCTGATGATCTATGGTGGGACTGAGGGTGATTTCCATCACTGGATCTCTGCTGGAACTGCCCATAGCTCCCTGTCTTGGCCCTCTTAGACTCCCTCTCCTTCTCCTTCATATGCTCCGCCTCTATCTATTTGGCATATATGATCAGTCAAGAGATATCTATGTCATTAATCAGCATGGTGGTCCTGCACTCCTTGACCAAGGAATCTGCCTCCCCATTCACGAACCTGATCATACGAGCCTTAGGATGAACAACCATCTCAGGTGCATACTTGGACAATCTGGTAAACTCTAGGGCATACTCCTGGACAGTCCTGTTGTTCTGCTCTCATATGAAGAACTCAACTAACTTCTCCTCCCTCAACTCTCGAGGAAAGAACCTATCCAAGAAAGTAGTCATAAACTTATCCTGGCCCATGGGAACTGCTCCAACTCCCCTACTGTCCTTCCACTAACGAAATCATATGTGAGTAACCCCCTTCAGCTAATAGGAGGCTATGTCTACACTCTTCTATCTAGTCACCACCATAATTTTGATGATCTTCTACACCTTCTCAATAAACTTATGTGGGTCCTCATCCACCTTTGACCCAAGAAACTCAGGTGGATTTATCCTGAGGAAGTCCCACACTCTCGTCGCTGTTGCATTCCCATTCTAGGAAACATATGCCACAACCTACTAGTTGATCTGCATAGTCATGGTTTGTGCTAACATCTGAAATGTTGGCCTAAACTCAGCATGAGTAACCTGCTCAAGCAAGGGATACGCTGGAGCTGGTGGAGTTGGCTGATGCCCATCTCCATTGCCATTTCCATGGCAATTTCTGTTCCCATTTCATCTACCATTAACTCAATGTGGAGGAACATTTCTACAAAAACATATTGAACGAGTTAGAGGAATAGAGAGGTAGTTCATCACACGACATAGATCATAAAAGAAGAAAAATTTCCTAAAACATCTTGTATCCTCCTCCCCATAAGTATGGCACGCTTCACACCCATAGAAGAGATTCTACTTAACATGGCTTTCAAACACTCTAGGACATACCAAAACCTTGGCTCTGATACCAAGTTTGTCATGACCCAAGTTGAGACCCCAGACCGAGACATGGGACCTAGTACCACGAATGACTCCAAGATAACCCATGGTACATACATATCATGAATTAAGAGCATAATCAAGAGGGAATTAAAGCGTAAATATGACATAAGCAGAAGTCTTCATTTCATAAGGAGAAAAGAGTAAGCATAACAGAGTAATGCTAGACTTTCTATACATGATAGTCTGAAGAGTCTCTACTACTATGATGAGTTGATGGGATCCCCAACTAGCTCACTAGGTCTGAAACTAAAATTCATGATGAAAACATAATCCTGATAATGTTCTCAGAGGATTAGGACTCACCCAAGCGGGAATAGGACTGAACTGATCAGGAGCGAGCTATCAGCGAGATTGAGCTGGATCACCCGAACCTATATCAGTAGATGATATAGAATAGAGTATGCGGTCAGTACTTGGAATGTACTGATTATGTAAGGTAAGTAAAACATGATAGTAAAACATTAGTCTAAAATCATGAGTATAAATCATTAAAGATCATGAGAGTAATGAAAACATGCTAAAAATTCATATATTTGAAATATACATATTCATAAGGTACTTATCATAAGCTGAACATAATTATCCAAGGCTTAGAATATAGAAACCATATAACTTGTCATGCTTGAAATCGTAAGTGAAAGCTCATAAACTGATCAATGGGTCAAATGCTATAAAACATAATATCATAAGTCATGAACATGAGTAACTGAAAACATGCAGAATAGTGGAGATTCATATAATCTGCATACCCCACGTGAGCTTACATGGAGCCCAACCTGTAAATCCCTAGTCGGGAGGGTGTTCGTACCTTGCTAAGAGTAGAACCGTGAAAAAGGCGTGATATCACTAATGGATTGCTCATACGGGCATCAGAGACACTCTTGTGGAGGACCTCATCATGGCTACGTTGGCATGTAGTTCTAAGACCTAGGTGTACTGGAACCCCGACCTACTCGGTGTTAGATACTACTTCCAAAAAATATATATAGTGCTCATACATAATCATGAAACATCCTTGAAGTACATAGGCTAGTTGAAACCACGAGATTCATAACATTCTTGAGATACATGATTGATGTTCTATGAGTTTAGAGCACTTTCGATGCTTAAAATTGGGAAATAAGCATGGACTTAGGTGCGTGTATATGGATATGAGGCACTTTTACTTTCTTTTTCCAGGGAAAATAGCTATTGGAGCTGAATTTTGTAAAAGATGGAGAAAAATGTATAAAAGTAGCTTAGTACGGATCTCAGCACGAGCCATATCATCCTGGTACTAGACGTACTGAGAGGCATGGAAAGGTCCAGGACCAAATCATGAGGCAAAGGCACCTTGTGGCTCATGGTATGAGTCTTACAATAGCAGTCGTAGTAAATTCCAAAAGGTTTTGCATAGGACAAGTACCCTGGTATGGGTAGCAACCACGAGTCGTGAGACCTACCTAAGACCCGTACCAAGGAACCATGGAAAAGACTAGAACATGATAAGACTAGCAGAACTCAAGGTACGAGAAGGAGTCATAGTTTGTGGAACTAAGGTACGAGTCGTGCTAAGCCATCCGTGAAAGTTAACAGAGAATGTCAGTAAGTGAAAGTTCAAGCCATGGAATATTGTATTACTCCTAAGTTCTTGGTAAAAGTCATAGTAGAAGTCAACACTTAGCTAGATTCAGTAGAAGCCAGCCAATGTACGAGTCAACGTACGACCTGTACAATCCTGTTACAGGTTGTATGTAAAGGTGGCGACAATTTTTGGTAGTTTTCCTGTTTACTTAGGACAAGGTTTCAATTATTTGCATAAATACTTTTTAGGTTATTTTTAGTAGGGAGAGAAGATCGGAGAGTCAAACATTGAATTTTATTTCATCGAGAGACAAGATATTGTTAACTTTAATTCAAGTCTTGGATATTTTCTTGCTTTGATTTCTACCCTGTTCTTTAATTATTCAACATCAATTCTTGAAATAATCAAGAAGGTTTTCTTTTCAATCATCTTTGTAAGTATTTAATTATGTGTTTGTCTATGAATGCTAATAAGGATCTCACAATCATGAGAGTGCTAAAACCTCCACAACTGGGGTTGTGGGAACCATGGTGGATTAACGAACTAGGGTTACACAAAGTGATTCTAAACTAATGAGAAACACTTATATTGTATTCTCTTCATCTTTAATGTTTCTTAATGAAGCGCAATGTTAAGATTTGCCTGAATTCTTTACTTTCTTGCACCTAGAGAAGTAGAGATTAGGAAAAGAGAATTACAACAAATCCTTGATATTTATGGGTCATTGTATGACTTGAGCTACGGTCGTAGGATAGTTAATTTGGAACAAATTGATAATGGTTGAATTGAAATAGCTCATGAGACCTACCTCGGTGATTGAGTATAGTAATCCAATAGGGACGAACCAGTCATTTGGATGAACTCTAGTTATCATTTCTACAAGTAAGCATCGGGATAGATCACAAGTGTAAATCCGAAGTAGTTATGAATCCATGGGGAACACTTACACTAGTTAATTGCAATCTTGATAAACAACAACCGATTCTTACTCTTGTTATATAATTGCTTTTATAAACCCCTTTTTTGGAGTTAACATACATAAAAGCTTAAATACCTGCGTTATTCTATATCTCGACCAGTGGGATCAACCCAAACCTTTGTTAGGTTCTTTATTGACAACGCCCACTTCATGCTTTATCAGGAATGTGAGTTTGAGCGTTACCAGTGAACTAGCCATAAAATAGGTCCGTGAGTTAGCCATAATCATAAACTTGATATTCATGAAAGCCCTGCATGCTTGAGGAAATCATCATACTTTTAAATCCATAATTTCATGAAGGGTTATTATGAAAATCATGCATTTTGATGAAAAACATAATTTCCTTCATCGTACTTGAAATCATGGACTCATAAGCTTAATTTCATAAATCATGCATAATAGGGCATAGTTTTCATAACACTTGAAATCATAAATACNCTATCCGCGTTGGCAATGTGACACGCTGCAAGCTTAATTTCATAAATCATGCATAATAGGGCATAGTTTTCATAACACTTGAAATCATAAATACATAACTAAATCGGGAATAAAATCTGCCCCAATGGCCTTAAATCAATAAATAAAACATGATAGAATTTGACCCATAGACATAGCATGGATATTTTCATGGAGTTGGGTTAAAACCCAAGAAATTTCAACACACTTAATTGGAGACTTGAATTCAAGAATAAGGGTAGAAATTGGGTATGGGGTTGGAAGAAATACCCCATTCATGGCCCTATATTCCTAGGTAAACTGATTTTTAAGCTGGTCATGAAATCCCAAGTGGATTTAGAGTGAAATTGATGAGAAAATGTAGCTTGATCTTGGAGGAGGATTTCAATTCAATGCATGCATGAGAGCATAATGACTTAGGCTAGGTTAAACCCTCTTAAAACACTCTTTAGGAAGCTTAAAATGACATCATTAGAGAGTTAGGAGCTTAGGAATTTACAAAACTACCTGTGGGAAATCACATATAATTCCTAACTGTCAGTTGCAATGATCCACCCAATGCGTCATTATTGGACTTGACGACTCGTTAGATCTTTCCATTGTTTCATGAGTACTTTGGGTACTCTTATAATTACCTAACCAATGATTGGATAGGACGAGTCGTTTTATGGAACAACGACTTGTCACTCCTCTCGTCATCACCACGCCTCACCTGCATAGATTTCTAACTCCTCCCAATGGATCCATACCATGGATTGTGACTCGCCCGAACGAGTCGTGGTATCATTCCATTGTCTCTGAATCAACTTTGACCCCTTCTATGAACTCCACTTAATGACTCCTTAGGATAACCTGTTGAATAAACTAACTAGTTATTGCTAGACCCATTGTTTCTGGGAAATCTTCACTGATGGCTTTTTATGAGGCAAATAACAAGCCACTGTTTTCAACAATGACTAGTTCCTTGAGTTGTTTTGAGACTCTGCTGCCATTTTCCTATTTTCTTCATTTAGTCCTCGGGTCTGATCATATGAACTTTTGGGGTGCTACACTGGTCCTAGAGTAAAAGGGTAGTATTTCAGCACATAAGGGTCAGTTTATCTCTTACTTAATGCTAGAAAAATGATTTATAAGGGATACATCTATCATCTAATTAGGGTTAAGGATTCTAGTTCCAAAAACCTAACTCTTTAGTCAGTTCTAGTCATAAACGAGTTCCTAAATGTGTTTCCTAAGGATCTTCCCAGATTCCCTTCGGAACAAGAGATAGACTTCGACATAGATCTTCTTCCAGATATTAGGCTATCTCAATTCCTTCTTACATAATGGCTCTACCTGAGATTAAAGAGTTAAAAGAATAACTAAAGGACCTTTTAGACAAGGTTTTCCTCAAACTGAGCATATCTCTATGAGGTGCCCAGTCCTATTCGTGCGAAAGAAGGATGGTACACTTAGAATGTGAATTGACTACCATCAGCTGAATAAGGTTCCATTCAAGAACAGGTATCCTCTACTTAGGATTGATGACTTGTTTGACCAACTCCAGGGAGCTAGTTATTTTTCCAAGGTATACCTCAGATTAGGATACCATGAGCTCAGGGTCAAAGAATATGACAGTCAAAAATAGCTTTCCGAACTCAGTATGGCCACTACGAATTCATAGTTACGTATTTTACTTTAACGAATGCTCTTGTAACTTTTATGGACTTGATGAACAAGGTATCCAAGTAGTATCTGGACATGTTCATTATTATCTTCATAAAAGATATTCTGGTCTACTCTAGAATAGAGGAGGAGAATGCAGATCACCTGAGGATAGTTCTGCAGACTCTCAAGGTCGGCTAGTTATTTTCTAAATTAAGCAAGTGTGAATTCTAGCGGAAATAAGTGGCATTCCTCGGTCATGTTGTCCCCTATGAGGGTATTCAGGTAGATCCTCAAAAGATAGAAATAGTAGAGGACTGGCCAAGAACCACTTCTCCGATAGTCATCAGGAGTTTCTTGGGCCTAAATGGTTACTACAGACAGTTCATAGAGGGATTCTCCTCCATTTCCTCTCCTTTGACTAGACTAACTCAAAAGAAGGTGAAGTTTTAATGGTCTGATGCATGTGAGAAGACTTTTTAGAAGTTGAAGGCTCGACTCATTACAACCCCAATTTTGAATCTTCCTGAAGGTTTATATGGGTTCGTGATCTATTGTGATGCCTCCAGCATTGGCCTTGGATGTATTCTGAATCAACATGGCAGAGTGATAGCATAGGCCTCCAGACAGCTCAAAATTCATGAAATAAACTATTTGACTCATGATCTTAAGCTAGCAGCAGTAGTATTTTCCTTAATGATTTGGAGGCACAACCTTTATAACAATCATGTAGATGTGTTCACTAACCACAAAAGCATTTAGTATGTGTTTAGTCAGAAGGATTTGAATCTTGATCAGAGAAGATGGCTAGAATTATTGAAAGATTATGATATG
Source organism: Datura stramonium (assembly GCA_018107945.1). Classification (NCBI taxonomy): domain Eukaryota; kingdom Viridiplantae; phylum Streptophyta; class Magnoliopsida; order Solanales; family Solanaceae; genus Datura; species Datura stramonium. Next base: position 145,410 of record JACEIK010002530.1, read on the forward strand.
AGCATGTTGTATAACCCAATCAAAGCCAAAATAGTGGCTGATGCCCTCAACAGGTTGTCATGGGGAGTGTTGCTCATATTGAGGATGATAAGAAGGAGATGGCAAAAGATGTTCACAAGCTAACTCAACTAGGAGTCTGGTTGATAGGTTCATAAGAGGGTGGAGTCATAGAACAAAATGGACCAGAGTTCTCTTTCGTGATGGAGGAAGTCAAAGAAAGATGATGACCCAATCCTACTTAAGTTGAAGGAAGCAGTCCTAACAAAAAAGGTGGAAGCATTCTCCAAAGGGGGAGATGGTGTTCTTTGTTACCAAGAAAGATTATGTATTCTAGATGTAGAAGACTTGAGGCAACGGATACTAACGAAAGCTCACAGCTCTAGGTACTCTATCCACCTGGGTGTCACTATAATGTACCATGATCTATAGGAAGTCTACTAGTGGAATGACATGAATAAGGACATTTCAAAATTTATGGCTAAGTGTCCAAATTGCCAACAAGTTAATATTGAGCATCAGAGACGTGGGAGTATGACTCACGATATTAGTATTCCTACTTGGAAGTGCGAAGAAGTGAACATTGACTTTATTACAAGTCTACCTCATACATGCTGACAACATGACTCAATTTGAGTAGTAGTAGACCGGATAACTAAGTCAACATATTTCCTTACCGATTAAGACCACAGATTCAGCAGAGGACTATGCTAGACTGTACATTTGAGAGTTATTCAGACTGCATGGATTCCCCTTCTCCATTATTTAAGATAGGGGCATTTAGTTTACCTCATATTTTTGGAAGTCCATTCAGAAGGAACTTGGTACCTAGGTCAAATTCAGTATAGATTTTCATCCGCAGACAGATGGCCAAGCTGAGCATACCTTTCAGACTCTGAAGGATATGTTGAAACAATGGCAAGATTAAAACAATGCATGAGTGGTCGCGCCCAGCACACATGCAAGTGTACGCGGTCGTACAAGTAATATAGTGGCCCTTTTTAAGAGCCGGATGTCGAACCCACAGGGACTGGACCAATTCAGCGAATATTCAAGTTCAAGTGTAAGATTAACATTCACAAGTGTTGATTATAGAAGTTTTTGGTAAATTATAAATAAGTTTTGGGGTGGTCACAAAACAATCTGCAAACAATATAAGAAGCAACTAGAGCTAAGGCCGGATAATCATGCAATGCTACACTTTGTAATGATTCACGTATGAAATTATAAATTGTTGTCTCACATAGTTGGAAATGTAATGTTCATGGTCTCTCAGGCCTCAAAACATGACAAACTAGCCTCACAACTACATGGTTGAGCGGGGATGTGACATACTAGTTCGTGGGCAATTCAACTACATGGATGTGGTTTACGGGGTTTGTGCTCTTTATTAGGGACTTTCGTACCTCTAATCATTTAACCTAATTTAGCTTCACAATTTCTTATACAAGTGGTGGAGTGACAATTCTAATCCAGTGTCTTGCTATCATCCCGTTTTATCAACCAAGCAAGGCAATTTAGGTATATTATTTATCCTAATTGCGAATCATATCGAAAGATAAGAATGTGCTCCCTACATTCCTATGTTCTTGCCTAGGGTTACTCTTTCAAGCTTTTACCTAGCTTAACATGTATATTTTAATGGTGATCAAGCATAAAAACAACCATAATAAAGAATGTAATACAAAACAACAATTAACAACTCAAACCAAGACGAATTCATGCTTTACAATCATATCATGTAGCCTCAACCCTAGGGGAAAGGTTTTAGCCACTCAGGTTCATTCAATAACATAAAAACATCATTAAAGTAGAGTACTTACAAGAATAGGTAAAAGAGAATGTAAAATTAGTGAACCCTAGGTGAGTTCCTCACTTCTCCCTTCGCTCCTCTATTGTTTCCAGAAAAATATTTTGTGACAAATGATTTTAGAAGCTAAGGGTTTAATTTACAGTAAATGGGAAATTTGCACTTTTTGTCTTGTCATGGAATGGCGCCATGGCATGGAGGTGAACGCGCCAATTTGCCTCCATGACACGGAGGTAATGCGGATGCCCATTGGAACTTGCATCCTCGGTAGGTTGTGCGAAGTGCCTGTGCGACACACGGCGTGGCACGGAGTTCCTCTCGCGCGATGACCTGCGTGAAACGGCTTGCGGAGTGCAGAAGTTCCTGGCGTGGAACGGACCCTGGCGTGCAGGAGCCTTGGAGGGCAGCATCTCGCGTGCATGGCATTAGCATGGCACGGCGCTGGGCGCTGAACATGCACAGCGTGGCACGCTGCCTGGCGCGGCCAGCCTTGCAATGGCATGTTTTCTTTCCATCTTTTGCAATTAACTCCCAACTCCATTCCTCCACTCCACCCATCATTATTTAGTCCCTCATATGCATTTTACACCTACAAAACAAGGACTAATCATGTTGGTTAGTGCATACCTAAATTTACACAACATTGCATAAGAATGTAAATGTATAATTAGACAAACCCGACTAAATTAAGCTAAAAAATAGCACTTGGGAATGTAATTATGCCCAATATCACTACCCCACACTTAAATCCTTGTTCATCCTCAAACAACTCTTTTACATCTCATGCACATGAAGACTCAAACATAGCTGATTGAAGCAAGACAATTCAAGTTAAGGCTACAACGATTGTTTTAGATAGAAAGTTAAAAATAAAGCATGCAAGATTTAACTATTAAAATCAAATATAACTATGTTAAGATTTGCTATCCTCAAGAATGAACTCTCAATCTCAACAAACTCATGCGAATTAACTGATCAAGAAATCCGACATGAATTTTATCCTTCAATAAACATGTGCCCGCACAACAAGAGAGTTATCCATTTTCGCTCATATGTTTTCAAATTATAACATGTAGGGGTATATGGATAACAAATAAGCTCACTCTCACAAAGAATTCACATGCCATGTGTATTGACCAATAAGCTTGCACTTAGTGTTTTACTCCACTAATTTCAGAATGTTAGAGAGTAAGATCAAGTAGGACTTATAGGGTGGTAATGTAAGATAAGGGTGGGTAGGTACTATTATGGCTAATAATAGTGACTATCTTCCGTAAGCGCTTTTAATACACCACACTCTCCTTAAGAACTTCCATCCTCTTACTTCACCTTTATACTTTTCTACTCCCATTTTCCTCTTTTGTTTCCCCATCTCATTAGGCACACTTAAGCTACTAGTACGGAGTGTTTGAGCAATTTTCTTTCAGCAACAATTGATTTCTCTCTTTTCTTCTTTTACTCCCTACTAACTCTTATTAATTTTTAAACAAGTGCACCTTTAGTCTTCTCATCAACTTCCACAACTTCTATTTTCCTTCTTATTTCACTTTGCACTCCCTAATTCTTTTGCAATTTCATATAAGCGCTTAGGAGTTTTGAATCAAATTCAAGGCTAATGAAAAGAAAGGATTAAGCTCATTTTGTGGTTCGCAAAGAATAGGCTAATGGCTCAATGGGGCTAACTAGGATCAGACATTCAAGGTAGGTAAAGCAAGGGATAAAAATTAGGCTCATTCAAAGAAATGCCTAAAGCATCTCCTACAATCGACATCCTTCATTTCATTTTGTATACACACCAGACAAGTTCTAGACACTATACAATATCATGGACTATTCAAAAACCTTACACTCACAGCACGTGCTCAATTCAAGACAAATTAAGTATATTCTTAACTTAGCTAATCACATGAATGCAAAATTCAACTTTAAGCATATCGGGTCACATTCAGGAGCCTAGGTGTCTCAACCCGAGTTATACAACTGCTCACATTATTCAAAATTTACAAAACTTGTATCTCACAATCATACATAGCACATAACAAGAACATCAAACCATCAATCAACTACGGGTTTCAAAAGAAAAACCTATTGACTAATTTTCCCTCAAGAGGGTCGTCATCCATCCATCGTCAGGAACAATCCCTAACTATGACTAAAACAGCTATGTACAGAAAAAGAAAATTTTTATTCATCAGTTCAAAGTGCCCCCAGTCAGAAAAGAACCGAAAAGAAAAACCAACGGGTGGGTGAATCATGCTCAACTCAAAATTTTTTCATCAACCAATACCATATCAAGCACTAAATTCACCCAAAGTCATTAAGCACAAAATTTTTGAAATTTCCCTCACCCCACACTTGAATCATGCTATGTCCCCAAAGCATAAATTAAAATACAAATAGGGTGAGAAATACTCCTTGAGGCCTCTAGGCCTAGCTAACAACATGCTTTTCTTCATTTTTGTACAAGTGGGTTATCGACCCCACACTTTTCCTCTTTCATACTTCTTAGCTTCCTCTTCCAAGGGTACTCAGACTTCCCCTCTATCTGTGCTTAATTCACCACCAAAAACAACAATAAATTGAAAATAAACAAATTCAACACAAAGGAAAAATAAATTTGTGCCTATGGTACCCTTGCGTTGCCTCCCAAGCAGCGCCTGATTTTATGTCGCGGCATGACGTGGACTATCCTTCTCAGGAAATTCTCAAACCAGTGTTCCCTTTCGAGAACAATCTTCTTCTTTTTTATTTTTCGAAGGAACGGCCTCCACTCTGTCCCACTCTTCTTCCAACTTCTTCTCTAACTGAAGCCCTCCATTAGATTCGGGTTGAAAAGTGATCATCTCCTACGGTCGTGGACCTACGGAATCTGTCACCCCACACATAGCCTCTGACAACACACTAACCTTACGAAGGTCTCTATAGTGTGTGAGTGGGTTGATCTCTTGGTAAACTCGGAAAAGCTCTTCTTCATCATCGACCCAAATTTTAAGGGTCCTTGCTCTTACATTAATAATTGCTCCTCCAGTGGCCAAGAATGTCCATCGAAAGATCAGGGGTACTGTCACGCCCCAAAACTGGGGTAGGGCGCAACTGGCACTCGATTCATGATTGATCGAGAATCCGGTATATGACATCTGTAACTATAACACTTAGGCCATCCAGGCCACCTGTCACAATCAACTGAAGAATAAACTGGACCCATAAGGTCTAAACAATACGGGGTAAACAATCGAAATGCAACAAGGGAAATTAGTGTACTAATCCAAGCAACAATAAGTCGACAAGGCCACAAACTGAATAACACTGTACACACAAGTCCACAAAGCCTCTAAAGAGTAAACTGACTGATGGTCGGAACAGGGCTCCGACCTACCCATAACTGCATCTCAAAACTCAAGCATAAATAACTAAGCAGTCCACAAAGCTCTAAAGAGTAAACTGACTGATGGTCGGAACAGGCTCCTGGCCCTACCCATAATCGCATCTCAAAACTCAAGCACAAATAACTAAGCCTCTAGATCTAGGAAGAAAGAAGCATACCAACCATCTTTTGATCTCACAAACTGGCTACCAATCTCACCATCCCGACCTCTACCTCGCACCAAGGGCACGAACGCAGTCCCAAAGCAAGGGGACGTCAATACAAATGAAATGTGCTGGTATGTAAGGCTGAAATCGTAACTACAAGATACAACTGTAATAATCGACTTAGCGCATAACCATATAAAGGATAAATATAACTCCGAAACTCTCTGCAACCTCTAATTGATAACAACTTACTAAACATAACCGAAATCAAGACAACCGAATCCATGAATAAGGAATGGTAACGACCTGGAATCCTTGAAACCGAAACTCCGATAATAACTCTATACCGAGATGAAAATGCAATTAAGATATGCATAAGAAGGAAACTATAACTATAATGCCGCGACTGCCCAACCAGAACTATATAAATTTGCCCACGGTACCACACCGGGAACAATAAAATATCTCCACCGATGTACCACTGCAAAATAAAAAGATCTCCAGCTAGTGTACCACACCAGGGTAAAATAAAAATATTTCCAGCCATGTACCACATCGGGTAAAATAAAATATTCTGGGCTCTCCAGTTGATGTACCACACCGGGGTAAAATAAAAATATCTCCAGCCGATGTACCACACCGGGGTAAAATAAAAAGATCTCCAGCCGGTGTACCACACCAGGGTAAAATAAAAACAAATCTTAATCACCATCATAAATGGAGCTGACAGAGCTCATACAAACTATCTGAATACTGGAAACGATAAAATATGTCAATCAGTAACTATAACATGTGTAGGATCTTACCACGGCCCCTAATACTACAATTATGCCATACACATATAGGTCTTTCATTTAGCATTTAAATACATACATTTGTTGTGAATGAATTCTAGGGAAGTTCCTAGAATTGGAATATCATAAAGACATGTGTAGACTCACGTTCATGATTTTAAACATCTCCTAGAAATTCTAACACGAGGGGAAGAGAGGAATCACTTAACCTAGCATTTTACCTTAAAAGGTCTAATATTTAATCTTACCTCTCCATTGCTATCAGAGCCTCAACCTTTACTCTTAGGTTGATTTCCTTACACATCTACAACATTCAAAGAACATACGACGTGTCTACTTAAAGCGTTAAGAAATTCTCAGGAGGTCTAGATAACTCAAGAGCTCTAATAAACATATAGCGACTTTCGAGAGGTAATCCTTACTGCTTTAGCGCGTAATTTTAACGTAAGCATAAATGCATATATATAACCTTCCAATAAAGATGGTTCTATAGAAATATCAATAGTTTATCTATTCGGGTCGTATTTTCCAAGTTCAGCGTATCGGTTAATTAAGAAACACAGTAATTAGTCGCTTAGCTTAAGGAAGAGGGATCGAGGAACCATCTCATGGCCCTAGGTACGTTAAAACAGGAATATAAGAGGGTAGGTAACTGTCATAAGGAAATTCCATTTCGTTACCCTCGTTATCCCTTATAGAGTTAAAACCCGATTTCAGTTAAAACCTCGTCGTCTTGCCATGCTTACCAAATTTATTAGAAACCATAATGTGAAACAAATTTGAAACCACAAATACATAACATAATATAAAGGACCATCTCACAGTTCTCACGCCGAGGGGACTTCAGACTCAATTTACAACTATGACCATAATAGAAGGCAATTGCCCTCTCCGCTCCACATTCATGCGTTCCAACTCTTTAGAAAATAGACACCTTAATACCAAGTAATACTAACAACTGGGAGGAACCATAATATTCTACTATAGAATCTCAAGTACAGGGGAATGCCAAATTAATCCTCGGCATGAATTCGTGCTTGAAAATCAAGAGAGAAAGAATGCCTTAAATACCTTTCTCCGATGAACTTTTCTCTAGCCGATTTCCTATTTCAATGATCAGCCTTCAACCTCCTTAATCCATTGTTTTTAAGTCCAATGAAAAGCTTAATCTATATCACAAAATTCAGCCAAAATAAGTAAACAATGGCAGTCACAGTAGCAACAACAACACACGACAACATCAACAACGTTTAGCCATTTTCTCAACTAGTTTTCACTAACTTTTAAGGGAGAAACAAGAGGAAATTTTATCTTAGTTCTGATGTAATTCTTCCCCTCAATATGAAGTATGATTCCATAAAAATAAACAGCCAAAAATACTAAGGAAAATGAGCAATACTTCTCTCACAAACAGTCCATCGGCAGCTCACTTAGCTGCCAATTTTCAGATTTTCGCTTTACAATTTGAGAGGTTTAAAAGGTGTGAAATACTTAACTTTTTCTGGGGATTTGTTATTGGTTAAAAATAGGAGTAATTGATCAAATTTTTTCCAAAAATACAGCAACCTTGCTGTCCAAAACGCCACAAAACAGTTCACCAACACACCAAACACACCTCCAACTTCTAGTCTTGTAATAAAAAATTC